>CAUYRH010145937.1:0-16860 GCA_963574655.1 Perodicticus potto | reverse complement strand
GCAAAAGCCAAGGCTGCTGCAGTGAGAAGAGTAATGGCCACCACGCCTGCCAGTCTGAAGCGAAGCCCTTCTGCCTCCTCCCTCAGCTCCATGAGCTCGGTGGCCTCCTCTGTGAGCAGCAAGCCCAGTCGGACAGGACTAGTAAGCTCCCTCTTCTCATTCTCTGCCTCTGTTTCCCACTGTCAGTGCGCCGCTTTGCTTGTCCTTGTGGTAAATGTTGGTCAGAGCTTGCTGTGATAGCCCGTGCAAGTAAGTTTTGGAAAAATGTTAACTCCAGCGAGAATATCATTTTTGAAATAGGAAAGGGTTTTTAATAGCCCATTTCAGAGTCTTAAAGGCTTAAGATAAAAGCTTAAAGCCTTTTGAATTTGTACCATTTCTTGGTGAATCTGTAGTAACTACTGCTTATTCTACCATGGGATGAATTCTTTTCTCTGAAATTATTTTGGGCCAAAAATGACAGGAAAATTGGAAGTATCCTTTTTCTCAAGTATGTAGATCTTTCTCTGACTTCAGCTAGTTTTGGGCACTAAAGTATTATGAGAAAAGGTGTGTTTTTAGAATGTCAATATTGTATTAACATAGTCTAGCCTACTGAAAGCAGTTAATGTGAGAAATGTTCCTGGTTTGGAGCAAAAGATACAGAATGGAACTTCTTTTACTTTTAATTTGTTAAACATAATTTTTTTAGGCTGGGCCTAGTGACACACGTCTGTAATCCCAGCTACTGGGAGGCTGAGGCAAGAGGATCACTTGAGCCCAAGAGTTTGAGGTTGCTGTGAGCTATGATGCCATGGCACTCTACCCAGGGTGACAGAGTGAGACTCTCTGTCTCAGAAAAAAAAATTTTTAATGGACAAATAATAATTATACATATTCATGGAGTTATATCATGATGTTTCAGTACATACAATATATGGTGATCAGATCAGAGTAACTAGCATATCCATCATGTCAAACATTTATCATTTCTTTGTAGTGGAAAGAAGGGAACTTCTGGAACTTGAGAAGGATAGTAGGAAAAACTGTGTTTTGTGTTATTTCCTGTTTTCTTTTCAGCTCCTTCTCTAGTTTCTTTCCTGCTCTCCTTCTTTTTCCCCTTTAAAGCAGTAAAAATAGAATAATCAGAATTAAAATAAAATAGATGACAACTCATTCCGTTTGTTAATGTGGTATTTTATTAGGGTCAGAAGCCCCGTCCTTAGGTTTATTCGCTTAAAGTGAGGCAAATACTGTTTGAATTAGAAACGGCAGCCTAAGATTCTACTCCAAACTGAACAAAGATCTCTGCTTTGTGATGTGAACTGAAGACAGGAGTTAGAACGTTCAGTGGTGTCGTCGGAGAGTAGGGTTGTTAACCTTTGGTCTTGTTTGCCTGCTCTTCCATTGTCAGGCAGAGAAAGGAAAGGCAGGGCGGTAGAGTCTTTGAGTGGGGGTTGTGATCTTTTGACAGCCAGATGGAATTTCTAATTGTTACGTTCAGGTAAAATAAATATCGCTTAGTTTTTTTCAGTTTGCATATGAAAATAAAGTCTGCATCTTCAACAAAAATTACTATTATGAGAAAAGCCTGACAAGAACAATGAAGTGGAGGTGAAGAAATCCAAACTCCTTTGTTTGGACAAAGCCTTGTTGAGAGTGGGTCAGCAAGCTTTATTATAGAATCCTGTCTGCTTTGGAATTCTAGGAACAATTCCATGGAAGTGCTTAGGTCGTTCTTTCTTGAGTAATTTTTATTACCTTGTAACTAATTATAAGTGTCCATTTCTTGGGGAAATACCATGCTTTCCCTGCTCCCACCAAGCTCTCCTCTTAGTTTCCAGACCAGCTTTGATTCCTCTTAGCTCTCCTTATTAAATCAAGGTAATTCACAAAAGAGAGATGAGTCTCCTTGCCTTTTTAGATTGCTTATTTTTATGTGTCTTTATTGTGGGCAAGTATAGTTTTCAAACCAAAAGTCATTGTAAAAGAATAGAACAAGGATATAGAAGAAATAGGAGAATCAAAAGTGTGATTTTAATTATATTGGTCAGAGATGTATTTCTGTCCTAGAGAAACATAAATTGAAAGAAAAAAATGTTTTAATTCATTTGTTAGTAATCACAATGACTTAGGGTTATGGCATATGCACTGCATATCTTGTCAAACTTTGGAATCATATTTATCACTGCCTGCCTTATTTCCTGTGCCACATTTATTTTTGCATAGTACTTTTTGTCATAGCAATAGCCACCCAGCTTTGCAAAGATGGATGTTATTAAAAGGAACATAGTACAATCTAGCATTGAAACTCAATTGCCTCAAACTGGTAGTTAGTATGGTGTCCAATAGATGTTGCTGTACTACCTTTGGAACTTAACACATTCCACAGTGCCCCTGAGAGTTTGATGCAGCACCCTGGGACATCTCCGCACATGGTTTGGGAACCTCACATTTAATGTATTCAGGAAGAAATGTTAGTAAGAGAAAGTATAATTTAACCATACAATGAAATTGGTTAAAAGAGCAGAAAGGAGTTTCCCCTAAGTATATTTAAGTAATTAAAGAAATTTCACTAAAAGAAATGGACAAGTTGCATTTGATTCTTTTACTCCCATAGTTATCAAATTGCCAAATCCTTAACTGATGAAAGATCCTCACTGTAAGGAGGGCTCAGAGAAACTGATTAAGAGGAGAGCCTTCAAGTAATGAATGAAGCTTTGACTGAAGAAGATGAAGTAAAGGCTGAATTGATCTGGAACCAGCAATGGCCGAGTAAACAGCCTTGAATGAACACTTGCCAAGGGATGAGGCTATTTCTTTTTTTCTTTTCTTTTTTTTGCAGTTTTTGGCTGGGGCTGGGTTTGAACCCGCCACCTCCAGCATGTGGGGCTGGCGCCCTACTCCTTTGTGCCACAGGCGCCGCCTGGGATGAGGCTATTTCTTACCTGCCTCCCAGCTTCTGGAGTGTAGCTTGGAAGAACATTGTTAAACTTGCCCCATTACCTGTTTTTTTTTTTTTTTTTTTTTTTTTTTTTTTGCAGTTTTTGGCCAGGGCTGGGTTTGAACCCACCACCTCTGGCATATGGGGCTGGCGCCCTACTCCTTTGAGCCACAGGTGCTGCCCCCCCATTACCTGTTAACATTTAACAGAAGGTTGTTCTCTGGATTTTTACATAGTTGTTAGCCTCAAGGTGGTAGAGTTGGGTGTGTGGAACAGCAAAGATTAACAGATGAGAAACTGAACACGTTGTTTCTTGAATACCCTGACTCCTTCCCCGTCTTTCTCCCTCCTTAGTTTTTTTCTCTTCTCCCTCTTCTCTATTTTTCTCCCTCCTTTCACCTTCCTTTCTTCTTTATACACAAACTTGTCTTTCCCTTCTGTTTTTCTCCCCATCTCCTTTTTCTTCCTTTCTCTCATGTGTGTCTGTACATGTGCATGTTCATATTCACACTTTTGAAGGCAAATAGATTGGGGTTCAGGGCCTGAAGGCTGGATTCCTGGGTGAGAACTTCAGTGCCTTTCACTTTGAAAGAAAGATGGAGAAAATCCTTACAAAGATCCAACTATTTAATCAGTTGCAGGAAAGTTTGTGACTCTTAAAAGAGGGGCTTCTTCATTACTTAATGGTATTTATAAGCTTAGGAAGCTTTAAGAAGTCTCAATTTCAAGTCTAAGGATTAAGAGATTGGCCAGAACATCATAACAAGATAACTATTAAGCTTGGTCTGAGAGTGTAGAGAAACTTATTAAATGGGTTCTGTGGAATTTTTCTAGATTCCTACACGGCCCTGTCAGCTGAGCTCAGAGTACTTAGGGTTTGAGCCACTTATTCTCCTTCTAAGCACCTTCCTGGTTGATCTGACCTGTTTACATTGATGTGTTCTTTGTGAGATTTACAGACAACAGGCACACTCTGTCTTGTTTTTTTGATGAAAAGCCTTTCCTAATCATTGTAAGCCTGTGAGCTAGAGCAGCTCTTGCTTTGCTGAGGAGATGCCCACCATACATGCATCACTCCTTCTTTGCTTCCCTGACTGCATCATCGCCCTTCACTTCTTTAACTTTCCTTTGCAGTTGACTGAAACCTCCTCCCGTTACGCCAGGAAGATCTCCGGCACCACTGCCCTCCAGGAGGCCCTGAAGGAGAAGCAGCAGCACATTGAGCAGCTGCTGGCTGAACGGGATCTAGAGAGGGCGGAGGTGGCCAAGGCCACAAGCCACGTGGGGGAGATAGAGCAGGAACTAGCTCTGGCCCGGGACGGACATGACCAGGTGAAGTCTGGTGCTGACCTTGTTGTGGACATGGTGATGGTTTCTAAATTGAGTGAGGAGGCCTAGGGGCATGCCCAGTGCTGGGTGCCAAGGAGCTAGTCTTGAGAATACTTCTGAGCTTGTTTGAAAGCTGTGACCTGGGGTATCTGTTTCCATCATCATAGAGATGAAGTTTTGTTCTTCTTGATTCTACCTTAGTCTTCACTCTTTACGTCCAGGTCATTTGGCCTGTGTTAGACCAGCTTGTTGACTAGGACCTTACCAGTGATTACAGCTCCTGTTTGTAGATTATTCTTTGTATGTGTTTCAGCTTCAAAAAAAGATTAGAGTTGTTTTTACACTGCCCTCTGTTGCTTTAATGGTGTGATTTTTCATCATCTAGCTTCCAGGAAAGCTGCCGAGAGTAACCTGTTAAGATAGATAGTATTTTAATGTGACAAGGTTTTAGAGCAATGCCCACCCACCATGGTAACAACTACTTGTAGCTCTTTGGAGGTATCCCTGGGCCTGTATCCAGGTCAGAAAGAGACCACTCATGGACTTCTTTGCCTTCCCCAGCATGTCCTGGAATTGGAGGCCAAGATGGACCAGCTGCGAACAATGGTAGAAGCTGCTGACAGGGAGAAGGTGGAGCTTCTCAACCAACTGGAAGAGGAGAGAAGGTGACCCCAAACTTTCTTGGTGCAGTTGATGGTCTTAGGGAAAAAGTTCCTGTTAACATTATTGTTGTCAACCCTTAGAACCAAAAGAATGACTATGTATTCAGTAGAAATTGAACTCTTCATACTGTGTGAGAGAGGTTGCTTTAATTTCACTTTTTTCAGCAAACTTGGAATCATTAAATGTGGCCTTATTGATTTAATAGAACATGCCAAACATCCTCGTGAGGATTGCTTTAGTCATATTGTAGAGGTAATCTCAACCTTGTTTTCACATGGAACCATTCCTAGGAGAGGATATTCTAGGACTGAGTTACCTAGTATTTATGAAATTGTGTCTTGTCTGGTGGGTGATAGAAGCCCCCTGTTCTCGGGTGGCGCCTGTGGCTCAGTGAGTAGGGCACCAGCCCCATATACCGAGGGTGGTGGGTTCAAACCCAGCCCCGGCTGAACTGTAATTAAAAAATTGCCGCGTGTTATGGCGGGCGCCTGTAGTCCCAGCTACTCAGGAGGCTGAGGCAGGAGAATTGCCTAAGCCCAGGAGTTGGAGGTTGCTGTGAGCTATGTGATGCCACGGCACTCTACTAAGGGTGATAAAGTGAGACTCTGTCCTTATAAGAAAAAAAAAAAAAAGAAGAAGGCCCCTGTCCTCGAGAAACTTAGTACAAAATTCTCAATGTAAAACAATTAGAGAATTATCAGTATGAGATCAAATGCTAAATGATGTAAGAGAAGTCAGGTTTAGTTCTTACAAAAGGAAGTTTCTCAAGGCTGTGACTAAATAAAATCTCTGAAAAAAGCATCTGCATGAAACTATTCAGATATCCCTAGGTTATTGGAAGTTTGTCTTCTATTAGCTTTAATGCCATCTTCTGTCATTTCTGATAACAGAAACTTAATCCAGTAATAATCTAGTATTACAGTGTGCTCAGGACAGTCACAAGCAATGGTGTAGTAAGCCCGCACAGTGAGGGCACAATACTGTTTTGGGACAGAGTCTCACACTGTTGCCATGGGGGTAGAGTGCAGCGGCATCATAGCTCACAGCAACCTCTAACTCTTGGGCTTGGGTGATCCTCTTCCTTCAGCCTCCTGAATAGCTGGGATTACAGGTTCTTGCTTCAATGCCTGCCTAGTTTTTCTTTTCTTTTTTTTAAAGTAGAAATGGCATCTCACTCTTGCTCAGGCTGGTGACCTTCTGAGCTCAGGTGATCCATTGGCCTTGGCCTCCCAGGGTGCTAGGATTATAGGAGTGAGCCACCATGCCCAGCCTACAATGCTGTTTCTTACCAAGGACATTACTTTCTCAATGGAGAGAAAAACACTATACATGGGAAATTCTTACATTTAAAAAATGGCTGTAGGTAAACAAGAGACTGTGATAAACCCTTGTAGATCCTTCTGAATGCTATGGAATCCATTCCATTTGCTCCTGTTCTTAAATTGGTTCTTTGTAGATGGCCAAACAGTAGAAATGTCAATCAGCTCTCCCTTTAACCTTGGATGATATTTCTTATTTAATTGACGAGGATTTTTTATTCTGAATTGTTCTAGAAATGCTGGTCAGTTTGAAGGGTTTTGTTTTACATCTAAGTTATATACTTTGTCCATCTTTTCTTCCTTTTTTTAAAGATTCACAATGTGGTTGGTACCTGGATCTTATAAATCCTCAGAATATCATTATATTTCATTGGCTTTGTGATAGCTTTGATAGACACCTAAACCCAATATCAGAATTTAAAATGTGAGATAAATGTGCGTTTTGGAATCAAAGAAATAGGATCTTTGGTTGCTTCTCCCGCAAATTTTTCATAGCCCTGTGCTCCCAGTCTTGGAGCAGGTGCTGGTATTGTCCCAAAGTCTTTAAGATTGGAGGTCTCTGCATAAGAAGCCTGCTAACTTCACCCTAAAATATCTGATGTGAGGTGATATAAAAAGAGATTTTTTTTTTCTTGTATTCTTTTTTTTTTTTTGAGACATAGTCTCACTCTGTTGCCTTGGGTAGAGTGCCGTGGCGTCACTCTCACAGCAACCTCAAACTCTTAGGTTTAAGTAGTCCTCTTGCCTCAGCCTCCCAAGTAGCTGGGATTACAGGCATCCTCCACAACATCTGGCTAATTTTTAAAGATGAGGTCTCACTCTTTCTCAGGCTGGTCTCAAAGTGGTGAGCTCAGGTGATCTGCCCCCTTCGGCCTCTCAAGTGCTGGGATTTCAGGCGTGAGCCACCACACCTGGCCTTTTTTTTTTTTTTTTTGTAAGGACAGAATTTCACTTTATCCCCTATGGTAGAGTGCTATGCATCACACAGCTCACGGCAACCTCCAACTCCTGGGCATAGGCGATTCCCTTGCCTCAGCCTCCCAAGTAGCTGGGACCACAGGTGCCTGCCACAATGCCCAGCTATTATTTTGTTGCAATTTGGCCGGGGCCAGGTTTGAACCTGCCACCCTCGGTATATGGGGCCAGAGCCCTGCCCACTGAGCCACAGGCACCGCCCCGTGCCCCCCCCCGCTTCCCCCCCCCCCCCCCGCTTTATTTTTGAGCTGTCATAGCTCACATCAACCTCCAGCTCTTGGGCTTAAGCAGTCCTCTTTCCTCAGTTTTTCTATTTTTAGAAGAGACAGGATCTCACTTTTGCTCAGGTTGGTCTTGAACACTTTAGCTCAGGCAATCATCCACCTACCTTAGCCTCCCAGAGTGCAAGAATTACGGTGACTGTTATTTACTTTCTTAAGTGCTTTGTTTTGGTTTTATTCCACAGGAAAGTTGAGGACCTTCAGTTCCGGGTTGAAGAAGAATCTATTACCAAAGGCGATCTTGAGGTAAAACCCCCCTCTAGCTCTCTAATGCTTTTATGGGTACCACTATTCAGAAATGTGGGTGAAATAAGGTGCCACCTGACATGTGTGGCCAGAAAATTCAGGTGAGGGAATGGCAGGAACCCCAGCCTCTCTGGCCAAGGTGGGTTTTCAGTGTGACTTTACAGTGATGATGCCCTTGAGTCTGTGACTGTAGCATTCTGCTTCCTGTGGCCCAGTCAAATTCTCACCACTCTTTTCTTACGCTTCAAAATTTAAAACCATGAATTGGATTTAATCAGGTCATAAATCTGGCAGTGTGTCCTTAATTTAAAGCAGTCCTAAGTGAAACTAGGTATGTTCCTCCAATTTTGTATTTTAAAAAGCACTTTTTTATTTTAACATAATAGTCCATAACAAAGCTTTTCACTTTGCTTTTCAGTTGAGCAAGATAGGTTCTTTAATAATCCTATAAAACGAAATTTCTCATAGTTAGTTTTTTAAAAAAATTACCAAAACAAAAAACAAGAGCAATTTATATTCGGCTTCTTTTTCTTCCATGCCATATTTAGAATTCGTAGATTGTCTTTTAGTGTCAGGTTTCTCATCTCTTCTTAACAATTACTCGTATTAATGTTTTAATTAGGCCCAGTTGAATGTTTTTTTGGTTTCATGCCATTGCTAAATATATGACAAATGTAAATTAATATTTTTAAAACTTTTCAGATATTTGGGTTTTTATAATATTTAATAAAAATTGCACTTGTCGGCTTGGCGTCTGTGGCTCAACGGGCTAAGGCGCCAGCCACGTACACCTGAGCTGGCGGGTTCGAATCCAGCCTGGGCCCGCCAAACAACAATGACAGCTGCAACCAAAAAAAAAAAAAATGGCCAGGCGTTGTGGCGGGCGCCTGTAGTCCCAGCTACTTGGGAGGCGGAGGCAAGAGACTCACTTGAGCCCAGGAATTGGAGGTTGCTGTGAGCTATGATGCCATGGCACTCTATCCAGGGTGACAGCTTGAGGCTCTGTCTCAAAAAAAAAAAAAAAAAATTGCACTTGTCAGTGCATTTACCCAAACATACATTTTTTTTTACTACCTTTACAATTTTAGATTCTGTTGGCTGCCCAAATGGTATTTAAATTTCAGGGGCCCTTCCAAATAGGAAGTCTGATTTCTTTGGAAATGAATACATCTTTACAGTCTTTCTAAAAAGAGTAAAGGGAAAATTTTTTGATTTCTAGTTTGTAGGACCTAGAATTTAATAGTTCATTAACAATCTAATAGATACCTTCTTCACTCATTTCATATACAGTCACATTCCTTTAGTTGACTTTTGTGTTCTCATCCATTTAAAAACACCCAGAGTTTCATTAGAAATTTCATATCATCATCTAATTCATATGAAATATAGCCTATAGCCTGTGTGTTTGGGGAGGGTCAATTTAAAATATTTACATCAGCACTGGGTGGTACAGTTTACCTGATAAACTTACTTGAAATTAATCATATGTAGGTATCTTGAAACCCTAACACATATTGAAACCTTAGTTGAGTCTTTTTTCTGTTGTTTTTAATTTTTTTATTTTTTTACTGATAGCAAAAGAGCCAGATTTCTGAAGATCCTGAGAATGTAAGAGGGCACTTAACTGTGTGGATATTTCTTTTGTTAACACAGATTGATTGCAGATTAAAATGCTTATTGATATATTCAAATACTAATGGCATAATCTGACCTTGGGACATGGACCTTAATATTTCTGTGCATGTGGCTTCCAAAGCAATTACATTCATATCTTGAAGAACTCGTATGTAATGACTAAGCTATGTAAATTCATTTATTTAATAACTAGGCCAATGTTTGCTTTATAAAGAATTTTACCAAAAAAGAAAAAAAAGGTTCTTTTGTCTGGAGGTCTGGCCTTCACCTAATTCATAATGTCTTCTAATTTTATTTTTACTCCAAAAGAGTTGATAAAACATACTAGCATAAAGCATGCTAGATGCAGAGTTGTAGGAATTCTGGGGAAGTTTCTCTGTCTAATACTACTTTCGACGAGAGAAAAGGCAATTGTGAGACTCCCAGTTCTGACTGGTGGCCTTTTCAGTGCACGCCCACTGCTGGTCAGTGCTCCCCAGTGCAGCTGACAAGACGTTCAAACTTCCTTTGCTGCTGCTACGCAGTGTTTTCCCTAGTTTGTGAAAATAGAGGCAAACATTCTTCAATGAAGACACAATGTGTTTTAGATTTATTGTTACTGAAGTGAGATTTTTCTAGTAGTACCAAAATTAGGCATGTGTTTTGTTTATCTTCTTCTTTATGATTAAGATAAACACCCAATACTAATCTTACCGAAGTGGCCTCCAGTGCACTGCTGCTTGGTGTACTCTGCCAACTGTGATGCAAGTTGAAAAGAGCCTAAGAATTTTTTGCTTTGTTTACTACCACAAGAGAATGAAATTAAAACAAAAAACTATTTTTCTTCTTACCACCTCCTGGCAGCTGAAATAGACAACTCAAGACTGAACTTTTTAAAAGGTCTTCATTCTGAAGGGTTCCTTTTTGTGAAGCTACTTCAGTGATCTGGGTCTCTTTCTTTCCTTCCAAAACAGGCTCCCGCTGCGCCCGGTGTCAGTCTGCATGGGATCTCCCTCCTGCCTCTCTTGTGCGCTTCTTGCAAAGCCTTTGCTTTCCTTCTCAGTCCCCTATCCCAGGACTTTCCTCTTGGACTACTCTGTGTCTTATTCTAAGAAAGAAAATAATTTTAAAAGGAAGGTTTCTTGGCTCGGCGCCTGTGGCTCAAGCAGCTAAGGTGCCAGCCACATACACCTGAGCTGGTGGGTTCGAATCCAGCCTGGGCCCGCCAAACAATAATGACGGCTGCAACCCAAAAACAGCCGGGCGTTGTGGCGGGCACCTGTAGTCTCAGCTACTTAGCTACTTGGGAGGCAGAGGCAGGAGAATCGCTGGAGCCCAGGAGTTGGAGGTTGCTGTGAGTTGTGATGCCACAGCACTCTACCCAGGGCAACAGCTTGAGGCTCTGTCTCAAAAAAAAAGGAAGGTTTCCTGTTTAGTGTTACATTTTTACTATGTGCAGTGGCTTGGAAGTGGATTACCAGTTCCTTGCTGCTAATTGATCAAATGCCACTCTAGAGCTCCAGATAACTTGTGTATATACCCATCAGTCAGGAGGCAATAGCTGTGCACATCTGGAAGATCTCTGAATGGAGAAAAAAATCACATTTAGTGTATATTTGCCTTTTATCTGGAAGTAGAGACCTTTTACCAAGAGGGCACTTAACACAGTGTCAAGAGAAGAAAGATTCTGTTGCGTTTTTTGCCTTTTCCTAGGACTGTGGTTTGGGATTTCAGTTCTTGAGGCTGTGACCCCAATTATGTAGATACGAATTAGATTCTTCTTTTGTAAAAGCAGGTAAAATTGAACAACTTTTATCTAAGGTACATATGGACCAGAGGGATTTTCCAGACAATTAGGTTTTGAATTTTATCTCATTATTTTCAGTGTAAAGAGCTGAAACAAGTGAAGAATTTAAAATTTTTTTCACTTAGCTTTTAAATGGCATTTATGGTTCATAAGCAAAGTGACCTCTAGAATGCATTGAAGTCCCTTGAGTACCACTAGAATGAGTGAAGGTGTATATAACTTTTATTTTTACATTCCACCTTCTACTCAAGCTCTACACTACTTTGTTTAGCTGCTGTTGTCATTTTTTCATTGCCCATATTGTCCAGACTGATAGATCAGTTAGAAATACAAAAAATTTAAATTAATACAAGTAGCTAGCTGCTGAGAGCCATTCCTTCAATAGGTTTTGTCATTCTGATAACTGTATGTAACTGTATGAAAGGTACATTTGGATATCTAGATTATTTCAGAGTGATTAAGATTCTGCAGCACTTACACCTCTCAGAAAGAGATCCCCCTCTGGGTTCCCCAGTTAGGTTACACCACTCATGTGGTGATGAGTATCTGTGAGATCTTGAAGGCTCTGACTGCATTAGGATCCCACCAGTTCTTTGAGTGAATTCACAGTCATGTCTTTGTGTTGTGTCACCATTTCTTAGCTTTTTTCCCTCTGAGGGATAAAAATAATAAGCCCTTCACCAGTTTTAGCTAAACTTTTCTTCTGCCTGAGCCCCTTAATTGATCTGCTTCAGAGATAGGAGCTGTGGAAGATAATTATTACTGAATTTTCTCTTTGTAATTGATTCCTCCCTCTTTCCTTGAGACAAATAGCCTTTGCTACATCCACTTTTGGAAGGAAATTGAGCTTCCCACAGCTCCAGACTTGTCTGACATGATCATGTTGCTGAAAATCTCACAAATACCCTTCTCACCCATTTCAACAGAGGCCACTGGTATGACTTCCTTAGCTCTAGTTTCTGGGCCCCACTTTATTAGGGTTATTACCTGACCCTTTTTCATATTAAATTTTATGCTACAACATAAGGATTTGCTCTGAGGACTTATAGAACACTTTAAGATTTTTTTATTCCACGTTTAGGTGAGAGTAATGATCATTCTGAGCGTTAATTTACTTTTTGAAGCCATTGAGTCAGTTACATACACATTTAATGTCACGTAGCCATCGTGGGGAGGAGGGATATTAACTATTCTAATGTGTGCTGATAAACTTCACTTATCAATATAACTTATATTTGGCTGCATGCATCTGATACTTTCATCTTGCTCATGTGTTTTCCATTTTTTCTTTCCAAAGAGACCAGCTCATGTCCCCTGTCCACCACCACCCTTTTGTCCATAGTGCTCATCCTCACCCCCAACCCCCTCATCTCATTCCATCCTCTTCCCATCTCCATTACCCCTTTTGTTCATCCTTTGGCGGAAGGTACTGGTGGCTCAGCCTGCATGCTGCTGTCTCTCCTCTTGTGCTGGCATGTCATGGTGGCACTGTTGTGTTCTCTTCCTCTTCCTTTTTACTAACAGACGCAGACCAAACTGGAGCATGCCCGCATTAAGGAGCTTGAACAGAGCCTGCTCTTTGAAAAGACCAAAGCTGACAAACTCCAGAGGGAGTTAGAAGACACTAGGGTAATGGTTTTCACTATTTAATGAAGCAGACCCATGCGTGTGAGTGGTGGACACTTCGGGTGATGACTTACCTCATAGCTGGCCTGAGCCTCGACCCAGTGGTTCAACTGAGTTTGTTCTTGGTACTATTCAGATGTCCTTAAGCTTTGCTGGTGGGTAGGCACAAGTGTTTAATACCAATTTTTTGTCAAAAGTAAAGACTCCCTCCTTTGGTTAACTCAACCAAAATCTAGATCAGAAACTTTACAACTCTATAAACTAATGGATATAACAGTATTTGAAATTCTTTGTGTTAAAACCTTGAAATACATTTCTCCAGTGTGCCACAAGCAGTCAATTGTCCTCTTGTTCTCATATTCATAGTTATTGGATTTTCTAAATAATCTGTTTTTATTGTTATTTTACTTTAGCTCTTTTCCTGCCTCTTCCCTGGCCTCATGGGGGAAGGAAATAGAAACATTGGCTCTTTCTAATGAGAGTTAAGGACTTTTTACCCCAGTTATCTTTTTTTCTTGATAGCTGATCTATTTGTACCTCCCTCCTTTTTATTACCCAGGAGATTAAAATCTAATAGTCAGAAAGGAGAGATGTGTGTTGGGAACAGAATAGCTTCTTACTGTCTCTAGCTTACTGTGTTTGGCCAATACATTAGTCAATACATTAGTCATGTTTTAGTTTGTTTATATATTAAAGCACCTATATAGTGCTTACTTTCTGTTCTAAGTCCTTTACAAGTATTATTCAGTCTCAACACAACCATAAGAGATAAGAGTATTATTTTTCCCATTTTACAGATAGGAGCACTAAGGAACAGGAAGGTTAAATAATTTGTCTAAAGTCACACAGTTAATAGTGATAATGGAGCCAAGATTTGCATCTGGGCCATTTGGTTGTAGAGCCTTTGTTCATAACCACCACAGAATGGAATCTTTTATGGAAGTAATTGTATGCTAAAGGATTTAAAAAGTAATCAGAGTCATATACATATAAAAACAAGTGACTCAAAGGAGTAGGGCGCCGGCCCCATATGCCGGAGGTGGCTGGTTCAACCTAGCCCCAGCCAAAAAAAACTGCAAAAAATAAATAAATAAATAAATAAATAAATAAAATAAAATAAAATAAAAGGGAACACTACCTAAAAAAAAAAGTAAATAAAAACAAGTATTGGCTTGGCGCCTATGGCTCAATAGGCTAAGGCGCCAGCCATGTACACCTGAGCTGGCGGGTTCGAATCCAGCCCGGGCCTGCCAAACAACAATGATGGCTGCAACCAAAAAATGGCCGGGCCGTTGTGGCGGGCACCTGTAGTCCCACCTACTTGGGAGGTGGAGGCAAGAGATTCGCTTGAGCCCAGGAATTGGAGGTTGCTGTGAGCCATGATACCACGGCACTCTATCCAGGGTGACAGCTTGAGGCTCTGTCTCAAAAAATAAATAAATAAATAAAAACAAGTATTGATGGTACCTTTCAATCATGAATTCGTCAGTAGCTAAATTGCCTACATTCTTTACAATTTCTAAAATTACTCTGTCTTTGATCAAATGTGGTTTGATTTTTTTAAACAGTGTTTGTAGAAATTTTTCTTGGTGAGAAATCATTGTCTAGATCTAAAAATCTAGACTATTGAGTAATTTTCCTTCTCTAAATCATAAGTTTTTATTTTTTAAGACAAAAGAAAATATTCTCAGCCTTAAAACTAAAGATTTTTCCTGTGCATTTGGTAAGGAAAAAAAAAAGAAGTGGGTCAGGAATGGTGGCTCACGCCTGTAATCCTAGCACTCTGGGAGGCCGAGGCGGGTGGATTGCTTGAGTTCAGGAGTTCCAGACCAGCCTGAGCTAGAGCAAGATTCTCATCTCTACTAAAAATAGAAAAATTAACCAGGCATAGTGGTGTACTCCTGTAGTCCCAGCTACCTGGGAGACTGAGGCAAGAGGACTGTTCAAGCCCAAGAGTTTGAGGTTGCAGTAAGCTACAATGACACCATGGCACTCTACCCATAGCAACAGAGTGAGACTCTGTCTCAAAAAATAGGCTTGGCACCCGTAGCTCAAGTGGCTAAGGCGCCAGCCACATACACCAGAGCTGGCAGGTTTGAATTCAGCCTGGGCCTGCCAGACAACAATGATAACTACAACCAAAAAATAGCCGGGTGTTGTGGGCACCTGTAGTCCCAGTTACTTGGGAGACTGAGGCAGGAGAATTGCTTAAGACCAGGAGTTGGAGGTTGCTGTGAGCTGTGATGTCCTGGTACTCTGCCCAGGGCATCAGCTTGAGGCTCTGTCTCAAATAATAATAATAATAATAATGATATAACAGTGAAGTGGTAATTTTGTGCTGTTTCTTCTTTACTTGAGAGCCAAAGAATTGACCTGGGAAATAGACTAATGAGATTGAGTTCCTTTAGTATGACTGAGTGTTGAAGTAAGGATATATTTTTTTACTTTTAAGCTCCTCTCCCATATCTTAGTTTTGTCAGCAAACAACATCGATTCTTTCTTTTTGTTCTGCATGAGAAAGCATCTATTTATAGCAGTGTTTTTCAACCTTTTTTATTTCATAGCGCACTTGAACCCATAGTGAAACTTCCGTGGCACTCTTAAATTATGTTGATCAAAAAAAGTAAAAAAAAGAGAATGTACTGGCTCGGCGCCCACCTGTAGCTCAATGAGTAGGGTACCAGCCACATATACCGAGGTTGTCAGGTTCAAGCCCAGCCCAGGCCTGCTAAAAAACAGTGACAACTGCAACCAAAAAATAGCTGGGTGTTGTGGTGGGCACCTGTAGTCCCAGCTACTCGGAAGGCTGAGGCAAGAGAATTGTTTAAGCCCAAGAGTTTGAGGTTGCTGTGAGCTATGACAGCACGGCACTCTACCGAGGGCAACATAGTGAGACTCCGTCTCAAAAAAAAAAAAAGAATGTACTTACTGTGCTTTGAATTTCTTTCAAAAATAATTTAGTTAATCTCTAAAACTTTCTGTGGTACTCCTAAAATCCTCTCACTGAAAAATCACTGATTTACAGCATGGTTTATCCAGATATTTCAGATGAAAGTTTAGGAAGTAGAACCTCTGTAAGTTGACCACCCAAGGGACTATAACAAACTGGTCAACATAAGGAACTAGGCGTTAGTACCTGTGGCTCATGTCCAGTCTATGAAATTTAGGTCAACTCGAGGTGCTCAGTGCAGGGAGGTGGTCAGCTATGTAGGTTCTACTGCATTTCTCTCACAAAATGTGTCTTCTATTGATCCTCACTCATGGATTGCCAAGTGTGAAAATAACCAATGACCCATGTTCGTTTCATATCATCTACATTACTTTTTAGGAAGCACTTTAGAATTCCTTTTAGCCAATAAGGTCATTTTATAAACAAGTGTGCTTGGTGCCAAAGAGATATTAGCAGAATACAAAATGATTCC
Source organism: Perodicticus potto (assembly GCA_963574655.1). Taxonomy (NCBI): domain Eukaryota; kingdom Metazoa; phylum Chordata; class Mammalia; order Primates; family Lorisidae; genus Perodicticus; species Perodicticus potto. The sequence goes on along the minus strand of CAUYRH010145937.1, from coordinate 655 downwards.
TGACTTAATTATCTCAAACTAGTGGGAGAGGCAGACACATAGGTAGGTACTCTCCACTGAGGGCAGACTTTGGGAAATAAAAACTAGAAGTGCTTAGCACTCTGGGAGGCCGAGGCGGGTGGATTGCCTGAGCTCATGGGTTCGAGACCAGCCCAAGCAAGAATGAAACCCTGTCTCTAAAAAAATAGTGAAGCGTTGTGCCAGGCGCCTGTAGTCCTAGCTACTCTGGAGGCTGAGGCAAGAGAATTGCTTCAGCCCAAGAGTTTGATGTTGCTTTGAGCTATAATGCTACAGCACTCTATCGAGGGCAACAAAGTGAGACTCTGTCCTAAAAAAACAAAAAAAATAGAAGTGCTAGACTTTATATAAAAATACCATATAAAGTACAATCATATTATTATTTTCATTTTATTACTTTTTACTTAGCTGTTTGTTGTCACTAAGAACGCTCTGGCTCGGTGCCTGTGGCTCAACGGGCTAAGGCGCCAGCCACGTACACCTGAGCTAGCGGGTTTGAATCCAGTCCAGGCCCGCCAAACAACAATGATGGCTGCAACCAAAAAAATGGCCGAGCACTGTGGCAGGCGCCTGTAGTCTCAGCTACTTGGGAGGCGGAGGCAGGAGACTCGCTTGAGCCCAGGAATTGGAGGTTGCT
>CAUYRH010145935.1:0-44061 GCA_963574655.1 Perodicticus potto | reverse complement strand
TGTTTTTTGTGCTTAATTTTTAAATGGTAATAAGGGCTACCAAGGATTATTGTTATATTTAAAATAGCTGAAATAAAAAAAAAAAAAAAAAAAGCAGACTTAGTACAGCTATATGTTAACTTAATTTTGTCAAGTGAACATACAAATAATTTCTCTCTGATGGAAAAAATCAGCCTAATCTTTTATGGCCATGAGGTACAAATACTAAATTTGTGTCTAAATCAGAAATCTTACCATCCCATAAATACTCCAGCTTCTCATGTGCTCTTTGAACCAGTCAAAGCATCTTACTGACCCTCTATTGTTATGAGTTAAATACAATATTCTACACGTGATTATTTAATATTTGTGGGAGATACATGATTTTTTTTTTTTTAAATTATACTTTCACTTCTTTACTCTTCTCATCAATCAGAACCCATGATAAAGATAAGACAAAATAATGACCCAAGTAAGATATTCTGTGGAAAGGAAGATTTCTGAGTGAGAGGAACTTAAGGGGTTAAAGGGTTCATCTTATGAGTAGGTGGTATATTAATATATTCTTGTTATTCTTTTTTTCTTGTTGTTTTTTTATTTCCAGAAATTAGTTTTTTATTTTTTTAAGATCTATCTCCTTGTTAAAAATCACTACAGAACATTCTAATTTCCAAGAAAATGTGGTTGGAACTCAACTTTTCCACTGATAAAATTTTATTTTAATAAACCATTTAATTTTTTCCAGAATGTCCAGTTATTATTTTTAGTCAGGGTGTATCTATTATAATATATGTACTTCTGCATTTTGGAAAGAATGAAGATGCTTTGCTCATGATAGAGCTGTGTGTATATAAGAATGAAGCCCAGTAGAAGTGGAACTTCATGAGTAATAAATAAAATGCTAAAAACAAAGTGTATTCCAAAGCTAGTACTAAGTTTTTGGAGTCTGTCTTTAAGAACCTATGACATCAAAAAACTCAAGGGCACATCAAACAATAAAAATGCCTCATGATAGTCATCATTAAATTTTAAAGGATTTTATTTAAATTTTAAGGAAAATAAAAACTTTTTCCAGAAAATAGTTTTTCCTTAACAAGTTATACGTTTTGTCAATAGGTCTTTAAAAGAAGCTTCTCTATTTGACAGAAAAATTAATTATATTCTCTATGCATTTTTGGCAAACAGGGGACCCGTCATTATCTGTGGGCATTATATAATCATATTTTGTTACATGTGATAATAATAAAACATTAAACTGCCTGGACAATGTCTTAGAGATGTTCCCACCCACAACCATAGTTTGTGGGGGTGAACTGCTGGTGCACAGAGCCAGGGTGGGAGGCCAAGTCCCCAGTAAGTTGTGTGTTTCAATCGAGAATGCAGCCCTGAGCGGCTCCTGTGGCTCAGTGAGTAGGGCACTGGCCCCATATACCAAGGTAGTGGTATATGGGGCACTGGCCCCATATACCAAGGGTAGTGGTTTTGAACCCAGCCCTGGCCAAACTGCAACAAAAAAATAGCCGGGCGGTGTGGCGGGCACCTGTATTCCCAGCTACTCGGGAGGCTGAGGCAGGACAATCGCCTAAGTCCAGGAGTTGGAGGTTGCTGTGAGCTGTGATGCCACTGCACTCTACTGAGGGCGATAGAGTGAGATTTTGTCTCTAAAAAATAAAAAAAGAGAATGAAGCTCCTTCTGAGGTGCGAGGAATTTAAAACACATATGCTTTATACTTGTTGAGTGACTAAAGTGAATAAAATAATAAGATCAAAAATAAATAAATAAGTCATAACATTTAAGAAGTAGAGTTGTCATTTGTATATTCTTAGATATACTCTCATCTCCATATGTGTATGTGTGAAGCAAGTGATGTTTCAAGAAAAATGTTCATTCCGTCCTTGAGTTGTCTGAAAGTGCCTCTCTGTTGCATTCATATGTGAAAAATTATCTGTCTGGGATAGTATTCTTTATCTCCAAATTGAATATGTGGTGCGATGGCCCGCTGGCATTAAATGTTACAAAGAAGAAGCTCTAAACCACAGATATTTTGCACACAGGTGGGCTTTTACTGTGGCAGCACTATTGATCTGGATGCAAGAGACTTAGATGATTTGGAATGCCTTTTTTTTTTTTTAAATAGCTTTGTCCTTTGTCAAATGAAACAATTGAGCTAAAAGATCACTACAGAACATTCTAATTTCCAAAGTTGAAATTTAATGAAAGTATTTCACATAGCTCTGGGATGCATTACACGTAGTGGGTATTAAGTATTGTTCAGTAAGTAATGATGGATATTGCAGAAGAATTCTGCTTTGGGGAGACCTGCATTTTACTATACCCACTTGTTGTCTGGTAAAATTTTTTTTCCTCTTATGGGAGGGAGATATTATATTGTATTTTCTTTATCTTCTTAAATTGTACATTATTGTGGTAATAATTAACATGATACATAATCTCTAGACAAACATTTAAATTTATGAAACATTCTTGTTGACTATATACACAATGTTCTACAACAGATATCTAGATCTTATTCATGTTTCTTAAACAAAACTTTAGGCCCATTAATTAATAATAAAGTGTAATGAAACTAGCAAACACTTGTTTTTTATTTACCCCCAAATCACTATACCCTGGATCAGGGAATATAATTAGATGATTGAGGTAAATCCTAATTATGTTGTTTATTAGTAAGATCATTTAACTTTTCTGAACCTCCCATAGATCCTCTGTGATCTATGGATAAGAAAACATGCTTATGATTAATATAAACTTGAATTAATGTAAAAAAGCTCTTCATATGTCAGGGATATAGGAGGTGCTTAGTAAATTACATTTACAAATTCTGTAAGGAGGAAGCACAGGCATTATTGTCAACATCTAATAGATAAGAAAATGGAGATCATGAGATGTTTATGTTTTCAAAGAGAATCTCATGTTAATATAAAACCCCAACAATGACTGGATCACAGGCTTCTAGACTCCAAGGTTTGAGTGCTTCATTTTCCTACAGCATGTGAGAGGTTATTATTGGAAAAAAGCTGGTATTTTTAACCTTTATTTGTTCAAATGTGTCCAGATGTCACAAAAAGTATTTTGACTATCAATCCGAAATGAAGAGTTCAATAATTTTATCTTTATAATTATACTTTATTCTGGGTAGTGTAAAACATACTTGTAAAAATAGAATAATCACATATTTGTTTGAACTTGTAAAGGACAAGACCAAAGCAGAATCCTAAGTACTGTGAGTCAAGTGTAAAAACTATTTTAAAAACGGTAATAAAAGGCAGAAAAATTTAAAGGGGCAAATAATGTACAGACCAATTTTTCATGAATATGAATTCTATGGGTAAAATTAAAGTGGATGGCACAGATTTAAGATACTCAACATAAAAGTAAACATAAATGGAAATATTTTATAGCTTGTAGACTTTAAAAATAAAGAAGAAACTTAGGTTATATCTAAAAAAATAAATAATACATAGAACAGAAAAGAACAAAGTGAAAAATGTATAAAAGTGCCCAAGGCACTTTGTCTACCAGTGAAAGACTTCATTTTTAAAAATATAAAAATATATCTTTTTTGTTTTTGGCTTCTGGGTTTTTATGTGTACTTTCTTACTAGTTACAAAGCTCCCCCAAACAACAATAATAATAATAAAGGCCCTTGATGAAAATCAAAATATATGTTGGAAAGTTTTATCAACATATACCTCCAATATATATTTCACAGGAGAGGTAGAAATTAGTTTATGTAACCTGTATGTCTTTGTCAACACAAATAACAGCATTAAGCTGGCTGAAGTGAGGAAACAAATCTGTCTCCAAGATCACAAATAAAACATAAACTGTAGGAGGTCTCATAGCTATTTAAGGAACTCCATGGGCTTTGAAAGCCATTCCACGTGGATCATGGTATTTTGTCTTCCAAACACCCTGACATTATTTTAAAAATGTTGACAATTTCAAAAATATTTCATCAACAAAACACATTTGGAATCTATGTTATTTTTTTTGGAGCATCAACTGGAAGATTTTTCTTATAATAAGTTCCCATAAACAGGTGGAATACATTGACAATCTAAAGACAGAAAAAGTGTCTATACCTTGTTACACGGTGAAGGGAATAATGGCGTTGCTGACCTGTGGGTAGCTACTACAAGTGAGTATGTCACTTTGGAAAGATCATGGGCTCAATCTATATGAAATCTATCACCTAGGCATTGTGTAGATTGTGAAGAGTATTCTGTGTTGAGAGCATGGAGGAAAAAGTCAAATTTTCCTTGACTGTGTTCTGCCCAGTATAGCCTTAAAGTGGGATGGTTTAGTTTGGGAGGGAACTGTCTTGGGTATCTGCAAAACAACACACTCGAGGATGTCTTGAGGAACCTTCGTTGCTTTGCTCTGTGATTCTATCAATTTGCTCTAGTTTTCCTAGGTCGAAGGATTAGAAAGTTCTTAATTTAGGAGATATGGACCATCGTCTATATACCTTCCTTTGTTTTGTCCTTGGGTTATCTTTAGTATAGAGGAACAGTTAGACATAACATATGTTATATGTAGAAGAAAGACCTCTGTGCTATTTCTTGCTTCCTAGAGAATGTCTAAGAACCTAGATGCCAAACAAAACAATCATTGGAAAGTTATTTTCCAACACAGTCTAAAAGTCTGCGAGCAAGGAAAACATTAAAATAAGCCTTACAGATGGATTCTACAAAGAAAATTCAGACGTGTCCATTAGAAAGCAAAAGATGCTTTTTGAGACAAGTCTGTGGTCTTAAGTTAGATGTAAACCGTTTCTTTTTCAGCCTTATAAAGAATATATGTAAGAAGTCTTGATTTATAAATGATCAAGTTTATAAATAAAATATGAGATTTGTGTCCTTCCAGATAGACAATGATTATATAAATATAAATCCTGGTAATTTTTTAAATATAACTTATGTAACTATAATCTTTTTTAAAATTTAGAAGTAGCAATGATAACTCTAAATTCCCTGAATAATTAGATCATAGAATGTCTGAGTGAAGGATAGAATTTGTGAATCAAAGCATTGCATTTTAAAGTAGCAGTTGGTAAGATTTAAAACTTGTTCAGGTTATGATATTCATGTTATTTCAAAATTTCCTGCATACGCTAAGCTCTGTCATTATTGAAGGGAATTCCAGACTTTTGCCTAATAACTTTTCTTGGGAAGATTTTTGTCGTGCTATTGAGTTAATATTCTCTATGACCTAGTATAATCATTGCTTGGATCTTTATTTACCTCTTCTTTAAAGAAGAGGTAGTTGATATGTTCTATGGAGGAAATCTTCCTAAATCTGAAGAATATAATGAAAATACTGTTCCTTAATGTATTTCTTACACCTAAATGCACATATTTTTCCATTACCTAGATAGTTCTTAAAGAGGGAAATCGTGCAGAAAAAATGATGACTTTTGAGAGTCAGATGGATGTTTTTGGTTATCAGCTGTTGCAAATGGAGCACAGGATGAGAGAAAAATAATAGCTTTGCAGGTTGACATGTATAAAACATGTACGTATTCCTTATCATAGAGAAGTTTAGAAAATCAGATCCAAATGTCTGGGAAATATAGGAGGGAGTGTATGACAATGGCATGGGATGTGGTGCTATGAAAAATCAACTGTGTTCATTTTAATTATTAAGAAGTGGGGGCTCGGCTCCTGTGGCTCGAGGAGCCAGCCACATACACCTGAGCTGGCAGGTTCGAATCCAGCCCTGTCCTGCCAAATAACGACGACAACTGCAACCAAAAAGAGCCAGCATTGTGACAGGCACCTGTAGTTCCAGCTACTTGGGAGGCGAAGGCAGGAGAATCGCTTGAGCCCAGGAGTTGGAGGTTGCTGTGCCATGATGCCACAGCACTCTACCCAGGGTGACAACTTGAGGCTGTGTCTCAAAACAAAACAAAACATACAAACAAAAAGAAGTGGGCTCTGATGTCAGACTGTTTTGTTTCAAATCCTGGCTCTACTTCGTAGTAGACTCTTTGGTAAAATCAGTGGTTCATGCTTATCTGTGATTTTTCTTTCTGAAGTTTCAGTTTCTTGCAGTTAACAGTGGTCTAAAATACTAAATAAAATTTCATAAATAAACAACTCCTAAATTCTAAATTGCAGTCCATTCTGAATAGCATGATGACATCTCATGCTATCTCATTCCATTGCATTCAGGATATGAATCTCTCCTCTGTCTGGGACACCCATCCGTGGCCTTCTGTGTTATGTGATAGACCGTGGCCTTATTACAGTGCTTATGTTCAAGTAACCCCTGTTTTATGTAATAATGGCTACAAAGCGCAAAAGTAGTGATGCTAGCAATTTGGATATGCCAATGAGAAACGCTTTAGGTTTTCTCTTTAAGTAAAAAGGTGAAACTTCTGGGCTTCAAAGAAAGAAAAATATATGCTCAGCTTACTAAGATCTATTATACAATAAGAACAAATATTTCATGCATGAAATTGTGAAGAAGAAAAGAGAAAGTCACACTAGTTTTGCTGTCATACCTCCAACTGCAAAAGTTATAGACACACTGTGTAAGTACTTAGCTAAGATAGAAAAGACATTAGGGTGGCATGTGTGCTCAGTGGGTAGGGCATCAGCCCCATATACCGAAGGTGGGGGTTTCGAACCCAGTCCCAGCCACACTGCAACAAAAAATAGCCGGGCATTGTGGCGGGTGCCTGTAGTCCCAGCTACTGGGAGGCTGAGGCAAGAGAATTGTCTGAGCTCAGGAATTGGAGGTTGCTGTGAGCTGTGGCACCACAGCACTCTAGCAAGAGCAATAAAGTGAGATTCTGTCTCTAAAAACAAAAAATATAGAAAAGACATTTAAGTTGTGCGTAGAAGATACGAAACAAAAATGCGTTTTCATTGATGACATTGTGTTCCACCAGAAAGCATTGAGCCTATGTGAAGACTTTGGCAAGGGATCTCCTGAAATGAGTGACACCAAACCTTTCACTGTATGTAAGGGATTCTGGTCAATCGTAGCCTCACACTGCATCACAATGCCTGAGTCATTCACCCGCTTCTTTTCATGGGGTAGGCACTGTGCAAGGGTCATCTCACGTCATCACAAGAAGAAGGAAGGTGATTATAGTACAAAAAATTATTTTGAGAGAGAGCCCATTTACATAATTTTTATTATAGCATATTTTCCTAATTCTATTTTGTTATCAGTTACTTTTGTTTCCAGCAGTCTCTTACATTTCCCAATTTGTAAGTTCAACTCTGTAATAGGTAGATATGTGCAGGATAAAACATGGCCTATATGGAGTTTGGTACAATCTGTGCCTTCAGGCATTCCACTGGTCTTGGAATGTATCTTCACAGATAACGGAGACTGCTGTAATACAAATTTTAAGCCCTAGTATTTTTTGTGTGTGTGTGCATGATGGAGACGATGATGACATGTATTTTATAAATGAGACAATGCATGTAGATTGCTTAATGCCATGCCTGACACTTCCTAAAAGCTCAATAGATGTTTAAACAGCCGAGAAAGTCCCAATGCTTTACCTCACTATACTCACAATACAGTGAGGTTGATGCTATTGCCATCCCCCTCCCCACTATTAGGGAGAAAATTGGGCCACGGAAAGGTTAACATCTTGCCCACGTTACCTGGAGAATTTATTTTCATATAATCACTTGAGATTAGAATCAGGGAAAATAGAGTCTGGCTATTCCTCTGGATAAATAAATGAATAAGCCTCCATCAGTGATATTAATAATAACATAAGAAGGTAAAGGAAAGGAAAATATAGACTTATAGAATGTGTGCGAATATCCTTCTTTTTCCTTACGAATTCAGAGTAAGACCTAATTAAGTTATTGCAATAGAGTTGACCAGGTTGAAATGAAAAAAATATATATATTTTTGGTGTTCTGTACCATTCTCGACTGATTTAAATGATATTGTTTGTGTAAAGTCAAGTTCTCCATTAATTTATTTTGTTTTTAAATCATAACTGTGTACATTAATGTATTTATGGGGTACAATGTGCTAATTTTACATACAATTTGGAATGCTTACATCAAATTTGTTAACATAGACTTCACCTCGCTTAATTGTCGTGTTAAGACATTTATATTTGCATTATGCACAACAGATGAGGACCCAAATACATGTGTGTACCTACTTTTCTTGGGTCTAGGGATCATCAGAGGATGAAATAGACAAAACTTCCTGACCCTCTTAATCATGTATTTTAATACGGCAATGAAGGTGGAAGATACCTCCATCCATACACACGCACACACATGCTCACATACGAACATAGTATGTTTGACGGTGGGGAGTGCTGCAGAGAGAAACAAAGCAGAGAGGTGGTTAGAGAGTGTTGGGGTGGGGGTAGCCTTATGCAGATTTGAGCAGCACACTCAGACAAAACCTGAGTGCTATGCTGACATTGGGCAAAAGTCTGAAGGAGGTGAGAGGCCAAGGCTCGTGAATCAGGAGAGTCCCAGGGAGACGAAGTAGCTAGTGTGCACTGAAGACACTGGCAGGAAATGATCAACGACAACGAGGCCAGTGTGGGTGGAAGTGAGTGAGAGAGGAAAGATCGTAGAAGGTGCAAGTGGGGCCCAGCCATGTGGGACGCTGTGGCTCTATTGAAGATTCTGGATTTCATTTTGCATGAGACGGGGACCCTGAACAGAGGAAGGGGATGCTTCCACTCACATGTAATAGGTCATTCTTATTGTTGGATTCTGAAGAGAGGGGGTAAGAGCAGGAGAGAGGCATCCATTTAGGAGGCTGCAGGGTTTCACCTGGGAAATCACAGTGGTGCAGACAAAGCCGGCAGCAATGAGGGGTGTGAGAATTTGCTGGAGTCCACATGTATTTAGAGGTGGGAATTGTTGGGATTGGCTGAACGACTGGATGGGAGATGCACCAGAATTAAAGAAGTTGAAGATGACTCCAACATGTTTCATCTGGGAGTCTGCAACATTGGTATGGCTGTTAACACCAATAGAGGAAAGACCTTAGATTAAGCAGAATTCAGGGGAGATCAAGAGCTTCATTCTCAACATAGTAAGTTCAAGGTGCTTGTCAGACATGAATGAGACATGTGGGTTAGACAACTGAGTACACAGGTCTAGAAATGAGGAGAGATCCGGGCTGAAAAGATATATATATGTATGGTTGGCCATCAGCACACAGATGACATCTAAGATGATGTGAGAGTAAGTACCTTCACTTACGTGTGGGTGCAAACAGGAAAAGGAAGAGTCTCCAAAACAGACTGGGAGCGCTCCAGATTAAGAGATGAGGAGAAATTAGCAAAGTGGACATTATTTTGAAAAGGAAAGAGTACAAAATTTCATACTGGTGTCACACTTCACTTTTTTCTTCTTTTATCTTTAAAACTTAAAGTGGCTCGGTTAAAAACATCTTTCGGGAGCTGAAATGATCACATGGAAAATTTTGAATATTTGAAACTCAAGACTTCTTAGTCCATAAACCAGGTCAGAGAAGAGGTGTTTTATATTTAGAAAAAATGTATTGCATTTAGGGAGCCATGAAATCTGACCACCCGAACAACCAAAGATATTGGTAATTTCAGATCCTTTTAGTTTTCCTCTATTTCATGGAAGGCAGATTTCTATAATATTCATGTGAGGTCAGCTGTATGGATCTATGTGACCTCAGTCAGAGAGCTCTGGAAATTACAGCTTGCTGAGCACCTGGGACGTGAGTTGACAGGCTGACAAGTACAGAGAAGTCACAAGAAGGCCTGCAGTGGTAAATGTTTTTTCACACAAACTACCTAAGTGCTGAACGTATATTTCTCTGCTGATGGGAAGTGTCGGTTTCATCCTCAGACGTAGCCATTGCTGAAATGTTCATCAGTAGGCACGGTAAGGAAAGAATTTCAACATTTTCATCAAGAGTTGGGACATAAATCGGGAAAGGACAAATGAAGAGATTTTTTTTTCTAATATTTTACTGTAACCACATTCTAGTATACATAAAAGTTGAAAGAATTCCACAGAACTTAAACACATATGTACCACCTAGATTTTTACCAAGACATTTTTATTATAAATATTTTATAACATATCTAAACACTCTTCTACACATCCACTCATCTATGTGTGTGTGTGTGTATATATATATATATATATATATTATATTATATTTTTTGTTGTTTGTTTGTTCTTTTTTTTTTTTTTTTGAGACAGTCTCACTTTATCACCCCCAGTAGAGTGCTGTGGCATCATAGCTCACAGCAACCTCCAACCCTTGGGCTCAAGCAGTTCTCTTGCCTCAGCCTCCCAAGTATCTTGGAACTACAGGCATCCGCCACAATGCCTGGCTGTTTTTAGAGACAAAGGTCTCGCTTTGACTCAGGGTGGTCTCGAATCCATGAGCTCAGGCGATCCACCCATCTCAGCCTCCCAAGTGCTGGGATTATAGGCGTGAGACACTATGCCCAGCCCCATCTATGTTTTTTTTCTTGCTGTAATTCAAGATAAGTTTGAATTAACTAATCAAATTAGTCTTTCTTTCTCTCTCTCTCTTTCTTTCTTTCTATTTATTTTTTGAGACGGATTCTCACTTTATTGCCTTCAGTAGAGTGCTGTGATATCATAACTCATGGCAACCTCAAACTCTTGGGCTCAAGTGATACTCTTGCCTCAGCCTCCCAAGTAGCTGGGGCTACAGGTGCCTCGCCACAGTGCTTGGCTATTTTTAGAGATGAGGTCTCTTACTCAGGCTGGGCTAGAACTTGTGAGCTCAGGCAATCCACTTGCCTTGGCCTCCCCGAGTGCTAGGACTACATGTAAAACCCTCCATGCCTGGCCCCCAACATTAGTTTCTTCCTGAATGCTTCAGTATATCTATCACTAACAACACATCCATATTTGCTTGCTTTTTTGGTGTTGAAAAACAAAATATTATTTTTCTTTTGATTTATATACAACAAAGTGAACAAACCCCAAATGTGAATTGACTAAGTTGTGCAACCCAAAAATCTACCAAGGTATAAAACATTACCATCAATTACCATCATCCACAATGTTCTCCTGTTCTCTTTTCTACCCATTCTTCACTCCCCACCCGAAGAACCACCAACATTCTCATATTTTTTCATCATAGGTTAGACAGCCTGTTTTAGAACTTGACGTAAGTGGGATCATGCACTTTTTTCTATTTTTGTTTGAGGCTCTTTTAATTCAACATGCTGTTGAAAAACATCTTCTTTGAGGCAGAAGAGCTTTCATAAGGAAGCCACAAGATTCGTATATTTAATTCTAATGACCTAATCAAATGAATGGTTATTCAAGAGGTGTACAGATATATAGAGAGAGTTTCACTTGTCTTTTCCTCTTAGAGTAATACTGTGTGTCTGTTTTGGGGGGTAAAATCATTTTGAAACACAAATATACATTTTATTTAAGGTAAGCAGGTGAGAAGAAGAGCTGATATTTACAGACCAACTAATGTGCACCAGGTATTTGACATGTGCTACTGCATTTAACTTGATATACCAAGAGAGATTCCATCTGTACTTTACAAATGAGCTACGAACTCCCTCCTATACTTTGCTGTTTCCTGGGGTTTTCTTTTGCCCTTTACTAGGCGGAACCAGGGCTCTTGACCCTAAGCTGCCATTACTAGCTGCCATTCTTACTTCCTTCTCATTGTGTCTTCAGTTACCTTATGTCTTGTTAGACACTTGATAATAACTGGGTAATCTGTTAAATGGTCATGACTTGATGTCCTATGAATGTTGGTCCCTATCATTTGCTTTCCATGCTAGATATGTTTATTAATTAGCAACAGCTTGATAGACAGAATATCTTTAACAGAAGGAGAAACTCAAGGGTGAGAATTTCAGGTGCTTTTTGAGAGAGGGTGAAACACAGAGGGTGCCAAAAAAAAGTATATATATTTTAAGAAAAAAAAACTGTATTAAAATTGTAATGATATATACCAATGATGAAAGATGACTACGTATTATATTGGAGTACCTCCTATAATTGTAGAATTCAAATGTGACCTCAGGATTATAATTTTAATGCCATTTTTTTCTTTCTTAAGATGTGCATACATTTTTGGCACCCTCTATATATTGCCAGAGGCAGGCATTTGCTAATTTTCTACTATGTGTATTTACTAACCTTGTAATGCTTTCTAGACCATGGCTCATAGTTTCTAACATATGGATTTTCCCTGTGTATCACTAGGAATCCAGGTATTGGAGATGTGGTTCTAGACTGTAAACAAGAGTTCCAGAAACTTCAGATGTACTCCACTGCCTAATTAAAACACATTTCATGTCCACACAAACAATACCTCTGGGACTTGATCTCTCTATTCTTTGATTTCCTTCCTGCCAATAAATTCCTTTTCCATATCCCACTTCCCTCAACCATTCTTATATCCTTGGTCATCACAATGAATTCATAACTTCCAGGCCTTGATTTCAAGAATCCCACTTGCTGACAACCTTCTGTCCACCCATCTCCATCTAAATCCCGCAAGACCTTCAAATTGTTGCCACTAAAACTTTTTCTACAATATTTTTTCACCCTGTGGTTCAGTTTTTTTCTTTATCCACTTCAGGGTATGTAGTTCAGACTTATAATCACTCCCCACCCTCCTGTACTTGTCTAGAAGTCCGACCCTGGCTACAAAAATATAGCTGCCCACTTATCCCACATCACTCTTATCTTTGGTACCTGGAAAGTATTCTAACAAGACCTGTGAGAAGCTCTGTAAATATTTGATGATTAAACAATGATGTATGGCTGAATAGGTGGAAATATGCTATATGTAAGATTTATCTTGAATCTTTCATTTTTTCAAAGGTGTCTAGAACTATTTGCAACGACATGGAAGAGACCAGATAGTACCAAACAGTTAGCACACTTGTGGTTTGGTTTTCTGTGTCCCTTCCAATTGCAGCTGCATTCTCAGGGGTTCCCGCCAATGGCTCAGAGGTACAGCACCCTGGAAACTCCAGAGACCACCCTTTGGCAGCTGCTAAGTATCGTAGGGGGCTCCTCTCCTTAGCAGTTGCCAACTGCCAAAGCTTCATCTCGCGTCTATTGGCAGTAAATTCCTGGGGTATCTTGTGCCAGTAATGGTCACAGTTTCAAGAAATTCCTGAGAAAAACAAATGGTGATCCTCATTTCCACCAGGATTGCTTCTCTTTTCATAAAGCTTCTGGCTACATTAACACAGTTTAGTGTCTCATGAGGGCAGCTCCAGTGTTTACAAAGGCAGTTGTTTTCTAAATATTTGCCTTTCAAGAAAATTCTTTAATTGTTCACGAAGTGCTACAGGTGAAGCAGTGATTAGCCCAACATTGGCCACGTAGTTCTCTGTCTTCAGAGTTAGTGCTGGGCCACCGCTCCTGTTTTCTGAAGGAGCTCTTTACGCAGAGCAGTACATGGAGTCCCTGACTCCTTTCTGGCACTGTCTGAACTTGAGTGTCAAGAAAAGATCTCAGATTTCCCCCACCCATCAGGATTAGGAATTTGAATTTTGGCAATAGTGTCAGATTTATCAGTCCCTTTCCTCCAATCACCCTCCTCACAAAATTAGAAATGCAATTAGAACCATATTTGTTAGCCCTCGGCTAGTTAAAATATGCACATAATACATTTTAAATAGCCTATCATACATGAAAAGTGTGAACATCCCTTTCTCCTTTGGATTAGAGCCGTTTCCCAAATCTGCCCCATTAAGAATCACCTGGGCTGCCTGTAAAAACCTAAAACAAAGCGTAACACAGAAGTCCAGGATTGTCCCTTGGAGCTTATAATTCATTGGTTTGGGGATGAGGTGGCTAGGGTAGCGCTGGAGGTCAGCAGTATTAATAAGTCATAGGTGATTCAAATGATCAAGCTAGTTTCAGAAGTTCTAGAGAACTTCTTATCTAGAGTGGGACAGCTGTCATTTTGATCCCTCTCATTTCCCACACACTCGCCACGTCAGGAGGATGAAAATGCTAATTCCTCTTGCTGTCTTCATCTTTCTGTCGGGGAGGCTAATTGGGCAAAGAAAATTTAAATAATGAGTGACCAGGGAACCAGTAATAGTCAAGTGAGAGAAAAAAAATTTCAGAAGCTTAATTTCAACCCCAGATAAATGTAGATTCATTATTTGTTCATTAGAGATATTAAAGCTCACATAAATGACACAAACTCTGTGAATGAAGATCAATAAAGTGCAGTAATCCTAGCACAGCATCGATGCTTAATAACACACACAATTGTTGAGCAAATATAAGGAAGACTCAGGCACAGGAAAGCATAACAGCTCCATAGCGCCTCCTATTTGCTAGTCTACCTGAGCCTTTCCACAGAATCCACACCCCCCTTCCCTTTCCTCTATTGCCCTGGGAGGATTAATGCTGATAGCTTGAAAACTGGATTCTGAGATACAGGTATGCCTTGACCAACTGAGTTTTCAGAGTTATGAATTTCATCATGGTGGGAGGGGGTGCAAACTATCCAACACAAACTGTGGGGACAACATCTCTTTCCTTTGGACTAGAGTTAGTCACTGAGCAGTGAGGAGAGCAACCACCAGCCACAAGGCGAATCAGCAGAGTCTGGGCAAAACATGGACCTCTGCTGGCTCCAGAACGGTTCTTTATCTTTATGAATTCCTTCCTACTTAATGACATGTAGTTCGTTAGAGGGGCAGTCACGTTCCAGGTCATTGTTTGTGTGGGCAGATTTGGCTGTGTTGTACATGTTCCATGATCCATCATGACTATACGGGTAACAAAGGCACATTCATACACAGGTTCATGGAATGTATGTTAGTATGTCTGTATATACACGTGTGTAATGGTGTGGGGTCAAAGTTTGTATCCACCCCAAATTTGTATGTTGGAACCTACACCCAGTTTGATAGTTTTAAGAGGTGGGGCCTTCCAGAGGTGATGAGGTCACCAGGGCTAATAAAAGAGGCCTGTGGCCTTTATCAAATGGGTCTAGGCAGGCAGTATTTGCACTTTCTATCTTATAAGGACACAGCAGGAATGCACCCATCTGAGAACAAGGAAGCAGGACCTTAACAGACACCAGGTTTGCCAGCTCCTTGATCTCGAAATTTTCAGCCTCTGGAGCTGTAAGAAATACATTTTTGTTGATTATAATCTAAACCATGATGTTGTTGTAGCAGCCTGAATGGACTAAGGTACTGGACATTGTCTAAGTTGGGTCATTCACAAAGAAACTCATTGGATGGAGAATTACTACTCAGCCTTGGATACTCACCTCCAAATGATCATTTTAGTAAAGCTTTTCCTGAATCTCCAAGTAGAATTAGTCCTACCAAGATGTCTTCTTGGCACTTTGTACATAAGTTTACAAAATTGAAGCGAAACCTTACCTTGGTGTCTTAAATACCCTTGTGATATCACTTACCACGTTTCTTTTATATAGTATTCTTTTAAATAAAATTTAGAGCAAAATACAGGAGAAGGTACAGAGGTTGGCCCCACACAAACACAGTCTCCCCTCACTATAAAATCTTGAACAGAGTGGAACACTTGCTATAATTTATGGATCTGCAAGGACACATCATTATTGCCTCAAGTTCAGAGTTTATGGCAAGTTTGACTCTCATTGTTATATATTCTATGGATTTAGATAAATATGTAATGACATGTATCCACCATTACCATATCATACAGAGTAGTTTTGCTGCCCCCCAAATCCTGTGTGCTTTGCCTATGCACCCCTTCCTTCTCAAACCCCTAATACACCACTGGCCTATTCCTTGAAGCCATAGTTTCCCCTTTTCCAGAATGTCCTATAGTTGAGATTATACAGTATGTGGCCTTTTAGGTGGAATTTCTTTCATGTAGTAATGTGTGTCTAAGCTTCCTCTATGTCTTTTGTGTCATGATAACTCATTTCTTTTTAGGACTGAATAATCCATTTTCTGCACTTACCATGTGATGTATCCATTTATCTATAAAAGGATCCTTGGTTCCTTTCAATTTTTGGCAGTTATGAACAAAGCTGCTTTCAACATCTGTGTGCAGGTTTTTCTGTGGACATATTTTCAACTCCTTTGGGTAGAGAGCAAGAAGTATGATTGCTGGATCTTATGGGAAGAGTATGTTTGCTTTTTCAAGAAACCACCAAATTGTCTACCAAAGATGCTATACCATGGCAAGTGATGAGTGCCCCATGTCCTCACCAGCATTTCATGGTTTCAATGTTGAGGATTTAGGCTATTCTTATAGCTGTGTGGTTGTGTGTCCCTGTAGTTTGTCTAACGGCATATAAAGACATATATGGATTTCTCTAATGGCAGAGAAAGTGGAGCATCATTTCACACGCTTATGTGCAATCTGTACATCTTGGTCGGTGTGTTGTCTGTTAAGATCTTGGGCTTATTTTTAATTGGGTTGTTGGTTTACTTACAGTTGTTTCCTTATTTTTGTATTTTGGTCACAGTTTCTTTATCAGATGTATGTTTTGCAAATATTTTCACCCAGTCGTTGGTTTGTCTTTTCATTCTCTTGATGTTGTCCTTCACAAAGTAAAAGGTTTTAATTTTTTTTTTTACCATTCTTAATATGTCTTAATTATATGAAAAGGCAAGAGGCTACCAGATTTTGCAAACACAGCGTAATTGTTCCTTCATGTGGCCATAGGAGAACTACGATCCCTGGCTGATATATTTTTTTTAATTTTTATTAAATCATAATTGTGTACATTGCTGCAATCATGGGGCACAATGTGCAGACTTCATATACAATCTGAAATATTTTCATTGAACTATTTAACATAACCTTCATGGCCTTTTAATCACTACATGAAGACATTTATATTCTACAGTTAGTAATTTTCACTTGTACCCTTGTAAGATGCACCGTAAGTGTGATCCCACCGAGGGGAACAAGAGAGGGGAGGGGAAAAGGTTTTAATTTTATTGAAGTTCAGCTTATCGTTATTTCTATAATGGGGTATGCCTTTGATATTGTATCTAAAAAGTAGTCAAAATATGCATTGTCATCTAGGTTTTCTACTCTGTTTTCTTCTAGGAGCTTTATACTTATGAGTTATATATTTAATATGTGTGATCTGTTTTGATAAAATTTTTCTAATGCACTCTTATTCAGATTATCTATTTCTTCTTGTGAGAGTTTGGCACATTTTCTTTTAACACATTGACTGCCACCCTAGAAAAAAATTTTTTTCCTTTGGGGTTATGGTGTTTCTTTATGAAAATGGAAAATAAACTTCAAAAATAAAAAAATCCTTTCTAATTCACTAAAAAGTTTACATTTTTATTATTTCTATGCATGAGTTATTTGCAAGTCATGTGGTGCTCGAATAAATTTTTACACTGCACGCCACGTGTTGTAGGTGACTCACACATACTCAATACACTTGTTTCTGAGAATTGAGGCATTTTTCATTGCACAATATTTAATTGTGTCTGGAGCAGACCTTGGGGGGTCCCGGATGAGGACTTCTTAATCATACCCCCTAAGTATGTGAAAGAATGTCATGTTCCTGTGTACTATGGTTGAGGGGAAATGTGCAACCAGAAGTTAAGGTAATTGGAAAACACTGTTCAGCACACGTGGTGTGCTTGAGTGGGCCACCTGCAGCAGGGTGGCAGGAGGTGGGGGAGACCATGCCATTTGACAGCAAAAACAATGAGCAGAAGTTTCACAGCACACCGGCACACTATGGACCTTCCCACCTATCCATCAGTGCTACATGCTTCACGAGACCCTGGCCTCAAAACAAGCATGAGTTAAATATAACTCACATGGCAGTTAATGTGCTAAATAAGTGGTCCTTTTCATCAAGGTTATCTAGTTTGTGGACATATTGCCGCTCATAGTATTTCTTTATTATCTTTTTAACGTCCAGGGATCTGTAAGGCTGTTTCATCTTCCATATCCAATATTAATTCGTATTTCCCTCTTTTTTCACGTAGCTGTAGAAGCCTATAGATTTTATTGATCTTTTCTAAGAACCACCTCTTGGTTTTATTTCCTCTATTGATTTCCTCTTTGCAATTTCATTGATTTCTGCCTTAATTTTATTATTTCTTTTCTTCTGCTTGCTTTGGATGTAATTTGCTCTTTTTTTCCTGGTTTCCTAAAGTTGATGTTTAGATAATTGATTTTAGACTTTCTTTTTGTTCTAACATATACATTTAAGTCTACAATTTGTTTTCCCTTGCATTGCTTTCACTGCATTCCACAAATTTTGCCAAGTTATATTTTCCTTTTCCGTTAGCTCAAAATGTATTCAGAGTTTTTCAGGTTTTTGAGGTTTCCTCTTAGATTATGAGTTATTTATATGCGTGTTGTTTAATTTCCAAGTATTTAGGAGTTTTCAAAATTTGTCCTTTATTATTGATTTGTAGTTTAATTCCTTTGTGTCTGAGATCAGAATTATACAATTTCTAGTCCTTCACATTTTTAAGGTGAGTTTTGTAGCTAAGAATTTGGTCTATTTTGCTGTATGTTTCATGTGCTCTTGAGAGGAAGGTGCATTCTGCTGTTCTTGGATGAAGTAGTCTATGGATGTCAATTATATCCAGTTGATTAATGATGTTGCTTAGTAGAATCGTGTCCTTACTGATTTCCTGCCTATTGGATTTGTCCATTTTTCATAGAGGGGCGTAAAAATCATCAACTATAATGTGGATTCATCTATTTCTCCTTGCTTTTCTGTCTGTTTTTTGCCCCCTACGCTTTGGTGTTTCATTGTCAGAGATCTACTTATTAAAGATTGTCATGTCTTTTTGGAGAATTGATCTCTTTGTTATTATGTAATGCCAGTTTTTATTCTTGATGATTTTCTATGCTCTGTAGTCTGTTTTTTGCTTGAAATTAATAAAGCTACTTTTGCTTGCTTTCTTTATCTTTTATTTTTGTTTTAGATCTTGCTATGTTTGCTGCTTGCCCAGGTTGGCCTTGAACTCCTAGGTTCAAGAGACCCTCCTGTCTCAACCTCTTAAGTAGCTGGGAATATAGATGCTTGCCACCGTGACCAGTCTGATTTCTTATGATAGAGTTACCACACTTATCTTTCTCCATCCTTTACTTTTTTTTAACATTTTTTCTTTTTTTTGCAGTTTCTGGCCAGGGCTGGGTTTGAACCCGCCACCTCCAGCATATGGGGCTGGCACCCTACTCCTTTGAGTCACAGGCACCACCCCATCCTTTACTTTTAATTTATATGTACCTTTATGTGTAAAGTGAGTTTTTGTATGCAGTATATATTTGGGTCTTGTTTCTATATCCACTTTGATAATCAATATCTTTTTTAAGATAGACCATTAGCATTTAAAGTGGTTGTTGATATTGGATTGATATTTACTTGATGCTATTTTCTATTTATTCTCTTTATACTTTGTCTGCCCTTTTGTTTTACACTCTTTGGGTTTTAATTGAACATTTTATGTGACTCTATTTTCTTTCTTCTCTTATTACATTAATTATATATATTATGTGTGTGTGTATACACACAAGTATTTTAGTGATTGCCCTGGAGTTTGCAATGTACACTCAAAACTAATTCAAATACATTTTCAAATAATACTGCACCACTTCATAGATAGTGTGATGTACCTTACAATAACAAAATATTCCTAATTCCTTCCTCCCTTCTCTTTGTATCATTGCTATCATTCATTTCAACTTTCATATGTGCTACGTACATTTAATACATACGTTGCTATAATTATTTTAAACAAACTATTATCTCTTAGCCCAATTAAAATAAGGAAAATAAAGAAATTATGTTTTTATTTCAATTTTACTTATTCCTTTTCTAAGCTTTTTTTTTTCTTTATGTAGGTCCACATTTCTGATCTACATTTTTCCTCCTCTCTAAAGAACTTCTTTTAACACTTTTTATAGCTGCATCAATTAGCAATAAATTCCCTCCATTTTTGTTTTAATAAGAAAATCTTTTTTATTTTTTAAAGGATAATTCTACAGGATACAGAACTGTAGATTTATATTCAGTAGGTTTTTTTTTCTCTCTCAACACTTTAAATATTTTACTCCACTTTATTTAATTTATTTATTTATTTATTTATTTTTTTGCTTGCTCAATTTCTGAGAAGTCTGTTGTGATTTTTATTTTTGTTCCTTTATACATAAAGAGTTTTCCTCTCTCTGGTTTTCTTTAAGATTTATTTTTCTTACTTGATTTTTCTGCAGTTTGGATGTGATATGCTTGTTTATAGGTATTCATCCTGTTTGGTGCTTGCTAAACTTCTTGGACCTGTGGTGTGGTGGTGATCAAATTCATCATTAATTTGATGAAATTCTTGGTCGCTATTGTTTCAAATATTGCCTTCCTTTTCTTCCTTTCCTCCCTCCCTCCCTCCCTCCCTTCCTTCCTTCCTTATTTTCAACTCTCAGACATCTCCACACTGAGTCTCCAACATTTCATGAAGCAGAGATCAGGGTTTTTTAAACCCAAGAAACGGTTCCCACAGGGAGATTTCTGCTCTGGTAAGTTGTAATTTTCTATATTCATATATCTCTCTCTCCAAATTTGGGGCAGTGATTTTCACCGCAATCTCATTTCTCTGAGGGGTCTAAGAAGAATTGATTTTCGCTTTTTATTTGTTGTTAAGACAGAGTGGTGACTTCCAGGCTCCTTACATTGTGTAGCAAAACCCAAAAATCTTTCTCCTATGTTTTTCAATATATTCTTTACTTGGCATAATTTTTTATTTACAATAAAGTTGTAAAGATAGTGCATAGAGGTCACTCATACCCATTGCCCAGTTTCTTTTCTTTCTTTTTTTTTTTTTTTTAAATAGAGACAAAGTCTCACTTTATCACCTTTGGTAGAGTGTGGTGGCATCACAGCTCACAGCAACCTCTAACTCCTGGGCTTAGGCGGTTCTCTTGCCTTAGCCTCCCGAGTAGCTGGGACTACAGGCGCCCGCCACAACGCCCGGCTTTTTCCATTGCCCAGTTTCATCCTGCATGATATGGTACATTTGCCAAATTTAAGAAACGATCATTAATATTTCATTATTAACTGTACTTTAAATTTTATTCTGATTTTCTCAGTTTTTTCTATTTCAGCATTTTGCATATCATGATCTTTGATGTCCTTTGGTCCGTGATAGTTCCTTGTGTTCACTACGATCTTGATGGTTTTAATGAAAAATTTTCAGCTGATTTGTAAGATGTCTTTCAATCTGTGTTTGTCTTTTGTCTTGGTTTTTTGGCAAGAATACTAAAAATGTGAAGGATAATTTCATCCCTTCCTATCTTGGGCACTGCATTAACTTGTGGTTATATATCTGTATGTTTTTATTCTTATTGAGAGTAGGGCTGTATGTTAAACTGACCATACCGCATCTTCTAAGCACACAGAACAATGCCTGAAATGCATTAAGTGTTCAGTATTACATGGTATTGTATTGCTTAGCTGACCATCTGCCTTGCTTGGAAAGGAGCCTCTCAAAATGAGACACTGTTTTTGTTCATTTGTTCCTTTATCCCGTCAGTATTAAGCTCAGTGTTTAGTATAAAGAAATGCTAAGTAAAGGTTTTCAATTTCATGTTAAATTAATTAAATTTTCTAGCTGTTTTCAAAGACCTGCCACAGTTAATGTGTTCACACAGAGAAAGTAGTTGGCAAGTCTCAGACTCTTTTGCTTTAGCTGATAAATGGTTATTTTCTGTAGGAAGTACAAATGAGACCCAAATTAATGCTCTTTTCTGTTTATGGACATTAGTCCAGCTTGATCTTTATGTAACACAGACTTACTGAACTTGTTACTTAAGCCCTGTCTTTTAATGGTGCCTTCAGGGTCTGTACAAGGATTTCTTATTCATTAGCTGTTAATTTCTTTACTAGCAGACAGTAAGTGTTTCTGGCTTAAGATGAATTTGGCCTAGTAATGTGAGACTTTGGTGATATAAAATATCACCAATGTGGTAATAGTGAAGTGATACAAAAAGACTCTATTTAAAGAATCAGTGAAGATAATAAGTGGGTTTGTCAGAAAGAACAAGGCACAGCCCAAATGCTTTCAACAGAAGGATATTTGCATAACTTATGAAAAATTCATACAATGGGTCATTAAACAATCATGAAAATTTTTGTTTAAATTTTTTTTAATGCCTTGTGTAAGTTTTTGTTCTCAACAAGGTGCATAGTATTTACAAGAAAAAATGTTAACACCAACATGCAAAAGTAGAACATGAAGAATACCCCAAATTACATGCACTCTTTTCTCTATTTGTGTGCATGATATTTGAGGGAGACAGACAGGCTGACACACTGGCAGAAGAAAGGAATAGACAGAATGTGAATATACTGGTTCCAACAATATTTCATGTACAGCGTTTTGTAGCGCTCCATATGTGTGCAAGAAATTCATATATTTTGGGACATTTAATTTGCTTCAAGTAATGCATTTTGTCGTAAGTGTACTATTTCAAATTTCAATCCTAAAAATAGCACCAAATAGAATAAGGATTAAGATAAATTTGAGTTTAAAAAATAAAATAAATAGAAAGATACTTTTAAAATGATCAACACATTTAATCATTTTGATCAACTTAATATTCTAATACCATAAATTAAAAACATTAAAAATGTTTATTGTTGAATAATTTGATTTGAATGTTGATTATTTCAATATTTAAAATATTAAAAATACCTTATGGTAGATCAAAATTGACACTAGTTAAAAGAACAATGATCAGGGCATTTCTTTTCAATTAATTAGGAGATTCATCAAGTTCTTTTTCTCTCCTTGCAATTGATCCCCTAAGATCTTTTCTCTATATCACTATATTTTTTAATATATTAACTTATTGATAACTATCATAAGTTTCTTAAACAAATAATCATAGTAAACAACAATTTAGTATGGTATTTACTAAATGCAAAGGACTGTGCTAATGCTTTTACAATGGCTCACATAATCTATAAAATAATTAGATGGTCTAGGTATTGTCTGTCTTATTTTGTGGATCAGAAGACTGATAGGATGGACTTTCCAAAGGTCACATAGTAAATGACAGAGTAATTTAAATGGGCAATTTTAGGTCTACATAGTCCTAGGCTATTCCCTAAGGATACCTATACTGTTTCACATAATTCCTCATTGGAACTGGTGTCACCTGTTGGCACAGGCATGTAGCTGTGTTTAATGTGTTAAACATGGCGAGTCTAGCTCCCAGTTGTTTTCTTGCTCCTTATCCCATATCTCATCCATTCCAACCACCTTTTTATACAGCTTCAGACATCTGGGTATACACGGTAGCACATAAACATGTATCTCAGGACAAATTTAGATCAGGTGAGGCACTACTTGTTAGTATTAAGTTATCTAATAATTTTCAGCTTCATGTTCCTACTCTGTGAAATGAAAAAATGATGTTTTGCCTTTGTGAAGACTAAGGAAGAGAAATCCTATAAAGCACCTCACACAGGCTTGACACATACTTTTGGATACTTGTATTCGTTTCCTCTTGTTGCTAACGAATTATCATAAATTAAATGGCTGAAAACAACACCAATTTATTATCTATTTTTTTCTTTGAGACGGAGTCTCACTTTGTAGCCATTGGTAGCGTGCTGTGGGATCATAGCTCACAGCAACCTCAAACTCTTGGGATCTACGGATCCTCTTACCTCAGCCTCCCAAGTAGCTGGGAGTACAGCCCCCCGCTACAACGTACCACTAGTTTTTTCTATTTTTAGTAGAGATGGAGTCTCACTGTTTCTCAGGCTGGTCTCGAACTCCTGATCTCAAGCAATCTGCCCACCTGGGTCTCCAAGAGTGCTAAGATTATAGGCGTGAGCCACTGTGCCCAGCCACAAGTTTATTATCTTACCTTTCTAGAAGTCAAATGACCAATTGGGGTCCCAAGAGAGCTAAAATCAGGATGTTGGCAGGGCTCTGTCCCTTCTGGAGGCTGCAGGGGGCGATCTGCTCCTTGGTTTTTCCAGTTTCCGTGGCTCGTGGTCCCTCCAGCACTGGCATCAGTAAGGTCTGCTTTCATCGTAACAATGGCTTCTTAGACCCCTGTGTCCTCCTGTTTTCCCACAAGGACTTTCGTCATCCCAGTGGGCTCAGCTGTATAACCCAAGATAATTACTCCAGATGGAGACCCTTAAATTAATCACCTATGCAAAAACTTTTGTTTATTTTATTTTATTATTGTTTCTTTTATCTTTTGCCATTTAAATGAGGGTATTCACAGATTCCAGAGATTAGAGTGTGAAAAACTTTGAGAGCCAGGCATAGTCCTCCCTTCCTTTTTTCTCCTCCAAAAACACAAGTCAGATGTTATCATTTTTCGTATTTAAAACATCACACGCGTGCACACACACACACACACACACACACACGTCAATTTGTAATTATCTGGAGACAAAAACCCAAGCCTCTTAGCAGGACATTTGAACCTTCCATGGCTCAGTTTTTTCCTTCTCTCCTAACTCAACTTTTCCAACTTCATTCTTGGTTTTTCCATGCACCGTTCCCAGCTCATCTCGCCCGTACCATCCTGCATCTTGTTCTCTGGACACCAGACCCCAAGCCTTTGCTTATATTGTTCCCCGAGGCTAGAACCTTCTGTCTCCTGCCCCCATGGCTCAACATGTCCCCTTTTCATGAATCCTTTTCTGTTTATTTTAGATGAAAAGAATCTTTCTCTCCCCAGCATGGACACCAGTCTTTTTCTGCTCTTCCCGTCCACATATTTTGTTCTCCTTTGTGTACACCTGTTTCCTGGGCCACCTGGAAAAAGCCTGCCTGTACTCCTCAGTAAGAAAGCCATATATGGACAAAACGGTCCTCGTGGGTCTATTCCTATGGCATTTTCAGCATATTCCAGCTTTTTGAAAACTTCTCTCCTGTATTTCTGGAAGAGTCTTAAGGCTGTCCAATTTCTGTTCATTTCAACAATACCTCACCATCCATGGAGCATCCACCATTTCACAATTTTCTTTCTTACCATTAGCTCCTCAGAGATCTGGTATTGAAGTTTTGGAAAATGGTACAAAAGACCAATAAATATGCCAAAGCAATATCCCCAACTCCTGTCGATGCTGCTGCAAGTACCATTCCTGACATCTTCACTCCCATAGGAAAATTATTCTCCCCTTCCCGATTGGAGAAGCCTGTCCACCTTTCTTTTATATTCTTTCTGAAAGCAATAGGGCTTGAACATCTGACTCCTGAAAATGTAGGTGCCTCACCAAGAATTAGGCAATCTAGCTTTTTCAGTTTTTAGAAACAGTTTCTCTGGCCCTAGAGTTGAGTACACGTTCATAGGAAATGGGTTGTGTGATAATCTGAATGACCTTGCTTGGTCTGTGCTCAAAATAGCTTAATCCTCAGGCTTTGTTCTCAGATCAAATTTGTACCCTTTTTCCTGAGATCTAGTTATTTTGTTCAATGCTTCCCAGCCACACGTGCGTCTAGATTCCTAGCAGACCTGGTCTCTAGTATTGCAGGCGTGCTTAGGTACATGTGAACGTTGGGATGCTTATGACCCATTTTATTATTCTGTTATGATTAATCGTTTATGTGCCTCCGCCTTGCTGCTGTAAAAGGTTTTTGAGAGCAGAGTGCAGCTTCTGCATCCTCCCCGTGGGGGTCCAGTGGTCTGCATTGCACAAACTACAGGCTAAAGAAGTCGTTGCAGAACAAATAAAATTGGCCCATTTGTAACATGGTTCCTCCTCTCCCTACACAGTTAAAAAAAGGGGTACCTGCATTGTTGGAAGGGTGAAAATAAAGCACACAATAAATTCTGATAGCCACAGATCCTGGAACTCCATCAAAATGTTTCAGAATGTTTATTCAAATCTGCCACTTTCTCTATGCATACATAGGCACACTTAGAGTTGATGTGCCCTGAGAGAACTGACATTCATCAAGGTTTCTAAGCCATTACTTTTCCTATGGACCTTAGCTGATGCTTCCCTCAAAAAATGTGAAAGGCCTGCTAATTTCTTCTAATGAAGGAGCAATAGAAGCACAGAGGTTGAAACCACAAAGGTCATTCTGTAGCCCATAGGAGGGGGTCAACCCCCTAAAGTAAGAGAGTGAGAGCAAGTTCACCAGAAAATCATTTTCTATGAATAAAACACAACAAATGTGAATGTTTGGTTCCCATTGAAAGGGAATTAAAAAAGTTAGCATTTGCCTACTTTAAATTTATTATAATATCTATACTCTTTGTAGGATTTTCCAACGTGTCACTGATAAAAATAATAAATGTCAGTACAGTTTGTGGAAAATTCTTTTTATGTGGTTATTAAATCTTCTGAGGATGAGGAAGAAAAAAAAAAACTTTAGGGATCTGAGAGAAGGGCCAGAAGGCAGAGGTTAGTGGTGGCGTTAAACTGCCAGCACCCTGAAGATGGGTGGAGACAGGGGAACGGGGTCTCTGAGCTCAGAGGCCCAGCGTCCCTGCAGAGTGGGCTGTTATTATGTGTGAGAGATTCATCCTCCATCTGGAGCTTCTAAAGGCACAGGGCTGGGAGGATGGGATGTGAGGTAAGATGTGGTATCTACCTAGGGGATGTGGGAAGCACAGCGTCACACCTTCACACTACATTCAGTGCCCAGTGCGGAAACTACTGGGGCTATCCTGTTACAACTCAGTTTCTTTATCATAGAATCATTCAGCAGAACAGATCTTACGCAGTAAAATATCTGTCCATCACACCTAAGTCTTCTCACCCAAGCCCTCTTCATGGGTGTGTACTTCTCTGGGGCAGGATTAGGACGTCCTGCTGATCCTGCAGAGACCGTCTGCCTGGTGGGTGTGAAGCGCAGCCTTTCTCTCCCTGGGGACTGCCTGACTTTTCACTGCAGGTTGAATCCCATAGGAAGGCCCATAGGAAGGTGTTGGCAGAAACAATGTCTGGACCCTGGCCAGAGGCTAACTTTTTAACGTTAGGAAGACAGAAGGCCAGTGCATACCCTCTAATTAGGACAACTGTCTTCAAGCGATTAAAAACTCAGGATCTTTATTCATTTTTTTTCTTTTAAAATATGGAGCGCTTCCTGAATTTGCATGTTACCCTTGCACAGGGCCATACTCATCTTCTCCGCATTGTTCCAATTTTAGTGTATGTGCTGCTGAAGCCAGCACAGGCTGTTTACTCTTGACCAACCCTAATGTATTTATACTAGTTTTGCTAAAGCACGAGCAGACTGACTCTTACCCTTCTGGTGATAAGTTTTATGTTTATGCAAAGTAATGTCTTGATCCAGAGAAGATGTGGTGGTCTTCCCTGGGAGGCTCTCATGACTGGTCCTGATGGGATCTGTAGTAGTTTCCTCCAACTTTTGTAGTAAATCACAATAAATTCAACGTCTTAAAAGTACAGAAGTATGTTCTATCACAGTTATGGATGTACAAGTTAAAAATTAAGATGTTGGCCAGGTAGGCTACTTCTGAAGGCTCTCGGGAAGAGGCCTCCCTTGCTCCTTCTCTGTCACATGCTCCCAGCATTACTTGGGGCTTCTTGGCTCGCCCACCATCCAAGCTCCCCCTCTGTCTTCACCTGGCTATCTAGTTCTTGTAAAGTCTAGTCATTGGATCTAGGGTTTACCTTAAATGGATATATCTCACCTTGATCTTTAATGAATTATATCTTCAAAGATCCCAGTTCTAAGTAACACATTTTGAATTTCTGGGTGGACACGAATTTTGGGGAAACAAGATTCAACCCACTTCGGTGGACAATGGGCAGAACTGGACCAAGAAGCACTTAAATAAAGCCAGAGCCCATAGCACAGTCATTTCTAAGCGGCCACTACTCTTGTGAAAAAAAGCTCTTTCTCCATCATGACGCTGCTGCTATCTACAGGAAAATGTGTAAATTGAGGACACCTACACCTGGAAAAATCTGCCAGAGAGGTGAGTAGTCCACATTCTTTGCAAACACACACAGCATCTCTGGATCGCGCCGTTGCTGCATTCCCATGAAGAGTAAATGTTATAAAAGACTGAACTTCATATGAGAGACACAGATGGGATTGCAGACCTTCCAGATATAATGGGCTCCATGGACAAATTCCAGTGACGCCTATATGTTTTTTATAATCTTTTTCTTTATCTGACTACTTGACCTTTTGGATTGTTTCCCAGAAATGGAGGATTTTCTGTAAGACAAATGAGCTGAGATTCTGAAGGCCCCTTGACAGACTTCACGATTCAACATCCCCTACAACCTGCCCCCAATGCGATAGCCCCTTGTTAGTTATATCAAGACCTGCCCCCAAGGCACACAGCCCCTCCTTTGAAAGTCTATGATCTCCATGAGTCAGAGAGATGACTTGAGGGAAGTTCTCCCTTTCAACTGACAAGATGTCTGTCATATTAAAAAATGTATTTCTTCCTGTCTCAATAATCGGATCATTATATGAGTAGTAACTGGACCGAGGACTGCCTTTTGCAGTTTTGACAAAAAAGATCGAAGGAGTTGCCGAAAATATGACCATATTTATATTCATCATCTTTTTAGAATGTGCAATGAAGAATCCTTGATGCATAAATGTTCTGGAGAAATTCACTTTTTATCTAAACAATTGCAAGGGAAATTCAAAGCGATCACATTTTGCATGTAATTTACATCTACGCTTTAGGCAGAGGTAGGGGGTGCAGGAATTGTTTCGATAATGGCCTTATTTCTCCTTTCAGCCTTTGTGGCAGGAAATATTTTGACCTGTTTGATCCTGGAAGCTCCTCAATTTCTCAGTGTTTCTTTTATCCTACTGCTCAAGAAAGACTGAAGGGAGGCTCAGGAAGCAGGTGGTTTGGAGGTAAAAACGTTACGTGTTTTGTTTGTTCTAATTGTTTGCTTGTGGCATATGGAGAGAGATCGTCGATTAGGCAGCGAGGATACCGACCACCAAGATCTTTATAGACTCCGACTGGCACTTGCAGCCTGATGGGACACAGACAGGAAGCTATTTGTTTAAAGGATCCAAACATTTCACCACCACCAAATCTAGCTCTTTCTAAGAATGAAAGGCAAGAGCTGTTTAATCGCCCTCAGCATCTCCAAACAACAATTAAGAACAAAACAATGTGTAAAAAACACTCAGTCCAATTCAAACTCCAAAGACAGTAATTAACGAGACTCAGGAGTGCTGCTTATTTTTGTAATTTCTTTTGGTTCTGATGAGTGTCATCGGTGGGGTTTTCACTGTGCATTCCATCATTTGTTTCAGTACACGGTTTTGACGTACTAAGTGTGTGGTATAAGCACTGTTTGTAAAATTTTATGCAGTAGAAAATAATATGGATGCCCAGTTTATAATCAGCAAGTTGTAGCTTCCTAGGAAACATTTTACAGGATTTAAGAGAAATAGTTTATTTGAATAAAAAAGGCTGGCACCAGCACCATTAGAGACATAGAAAGTATGTCCTAAGTACTCCCCATCCATTTCACATACCTAGGGAGCATGAGTCTACTTTATGGGTTATCTATTCAGAATTGAAAAAATCTCCAGTAACTTGCTCTTGCCACTCTTTTGGGCTGCAGACTTAGCTGCCACTCACGGAGTGTTGGGGGCACAAGATAATACTGATTTTAATCTAAGGGGTGGAGGAAAATTTGGACTTTTTTTTAAATCCAAGCATGAGTTGGATTTAGGAATGCATGCTGATTTTAATCCAAGGGGCGGAGGAAAATTTGGACTTTTTTTTTTTTAATTCAAGCATGAGTTGGATTTAGGAATGCATGCTGTGAGCACCTGGCCACATTGCCCAGCACTCTAAGCTCAAGGCTTCGCTCTGGTGACAGCCTGCCTTCCCATACATGTGGCACAGATGAACACATTGGGAGATAGATCGACCACTCTCACGCCCAGCAGCTCTCGACCAGGGACTTACAGGAGCAGAGAGGTTAAGACTCTGTTTTCCTGCCCTGGGATAACTCTTGGGTGCACATCCTCACCAGAGTTAGGAGGTCTCCATTGGGATTAAACTTCAGTGGCAATTAAGTTGATGACTCATTCTTTGTTGTGGCCATTCTTAACTCTGTTTCCCTTCCTGCTCCTTTCCCAGAGCTTCCTGGAATTCCTTCTCAAATAAGTGATTTGTACATACATGAATGCTTATCTCAGAGGGTGCTTCTGAGAAGCCCAGTCACAGATTATCGGTTATCTTCTTTTTTCTTTTACCTTGCCAGATTTCTAAAGCTACGTAACTCTGCCATTGAAGCTAATAACACTCTAACAGTCATCACTGTGTCATGGGAGCCTGCTATGTGCCTAGACTGTGTTGGGGGCTTCCTATGGCGTGTTTCTCATCCTTACAACTTATCCATGATGGAATTCACAAGTCAAGTTCTCAGCCCGAATCCTTACCCAACCTCTCTGCATTTCACTCTCCCAAATTAAATATTTATAGGAGGTGCATTTTGAGCAACAACAAACACCATGAATACACCACTTAGTGAGACTTTCTCTCCTCTGCCATCAAATGTCTGTGCCCCGGCGGACATGGGGCTGTCTGCATGAACCTCATTTGAGTCCCTGAGTCACTCACTAAAGAGGCAGTTAGGAATCAGAGAGCACGGGAAACCTCGGGCAAGGCTGGTTCATTAGTGCCTCTGCTGATTAATCCAGACCTGGCTGCCACTTTGTTAAATGCCTCGAGGTGGAGTTGGAGGCAATCAGCCCTGTGGAAATGGCTTGATTGCTTCTCAAAGTGGCAGTTTGCTTTTGGAGACTGTACTTGTTCTTGTCAGATCTGTATGGTGACCTTCAGGAAGGACGACGACCCTGCCTCCAAGTACAGAGTGTATGGGCACACTAGCTGGGACTCTTGTTATACAAAGACAGTTACACATGAAGAAACAGCCATAAACTCCCCAAGTGCAATTATATTTTGGTTTCATAAATGCAGCTCAATTATTGCATTTGTCTTCCTTTTGTATTTAGCTTGGAACAGGCGCTCCCACTAAATGTGCCAAATGCTTTATTTTTGCCTCCATTTTTAAAGAGTACATCAGGAAAATGAAGTGAGCTCTCCCTCCCTCCCACAGTAAACAACCATATAACTGTAATAAGAAGCTTTCTGAATAATTTATAATTTGCAAACAAAAATTCATCTGATTATGCCGAAATGACAGACACTCTGCATAACAGCGTGTATTATCAAAGAGCGCTTTCTTCTTTTTTCCATTTTGATGACTGATTATACACACAAATTGAAGAGAAATAACTATGTACACTATTACCTTTAAATTATTTTTTAATCTACCTTTTAATCTTTCAAAACCATACAGGAACAATAGAATTATTCTCTGCCAGTCATTGGTGATGATACAGTCAAAAGCATTTTCCTCTGCCCATGAACAAAACAGAAGTGTAAGATAATGTGTAGTTCACTGCTTCTTTTTTTCCTAGGAAATGGGCGTTTTAGGATTTAATATCATCAGCAATTCATGACTATTTTATGCTGCATATTCCTTTGTTCTATGGAAAAAAGGCATATAATACATATATTTTTCTCTGTGGTCACACCTTCCTCCCACCCCACCCCCGTTGTCTCTCAGTGCGGTGTCAAATGTGAAAATGATAGAGCACTTTTTTGTTTCAAAGAAAAAGTCTTTGATTAAAACTGATGACTCAGCTCGGTGCCTGTGGCTCAATGGGCTAAGGCGCCAGCCACGTACACCTGAGCTGGCAGGTTCGAATCCAGCCTGGGCCCACCAAACAACAATGACGGCTGCAACCAAAAAAAAATGGCCAGGCGTTGTGGCAGGTGCCTGTAGTCCCAGCTACTTGGGAGGCGGAGGCAGGAGACTTGCTTGAACCCAGGAATTGGAGGTTGCTGTGAGCTGTGATGCCACAGCACTCTATCCAGGGTGACAGATTGAGGCTCTTTCTCAAACAACAACAACAACAACAACAACAACAAAAAACTTACGACTCTGTTGGAGCCACTATTTAATCAGAAAATATAGAAAACAAAAAAAGGTAATAATCCTTTCAAAGAATGCTGAGGGAAGATTGTCTAATTTGGTAGGACCTATGACATTTGGCTCAAAATTGTGACACTCTCAATGAATTCTCTATGGAGGCCTCCTGTTGTGTTTAAATGATGAAATTTTATATTGTGTGATTGTCCTGGAGGTACAGGTCACCCCGACTTATATCCTGTAGATCACCCATCTTTTCAGAAGACTGGCTACTTTTTTTGGAGAGAGAGTTAATTTGTTTTCACAAATTATCTAGAAGTGCAATCTGCTTTCCCCATGTTATTATTATTACTTAATTTCATCTCAGGTTGGTTTTGGTAGAGGTCATTGGAGTTTGCCAACACTTGGTCATTGGGTTAAATAGGGATGCACAGTACAGCTTCATGCCAGATGTGAATTTCCCCGTAACATTGAACCAAAACCTGGGAGGAATCAAGAATGTTCAAAACTGTAGTATATAAAATATCTGCTTTTTAGGGCTTGAGAATTCATTTGTATGCAACAGAAAATCACTTTCCATAGACCAGAGATGCTGACTATTGGCAGAGAGAGACCCTTGTTTCAACATTCTGTGCTCGATATTTTCCCCTAGGAGTGGTGGCAGCTGCATCACTCCTCGTCATCTCCTTGGAACCCAAGACAACTACGGGAAGCTGACCACAGAGAACAGCAGGGTTCACAGTCCTCTAAGAGCACCCAGGCTTTCTACAGGAATCTGGCCAGCTCTTTAGAATCAAGCACGGATTTAGAAAGTATTTGTGCACCTACTGATACTGAAGTCCACGTCTTCTGTGGAAGACATCCAAGCACCACCAGAGGCCGGCTGGGACAGCTGCACCACACGGGCGCCCATCTCTTCTTTCTCATTCATGTGTTCTGAGCAGGCGCTTGGCCAGCTGCAGGAGGAGCACTAACCCCTTAAAACCCGGCAGTGTGCTGGAAGGTGGGCACATTGGTATTTGCGGTGCCTCCTTTATGCTGGGCCTGGGATCAGGTTTGGAGGCTCCCATTATTCCATCATCACGGATGTGACTTGTGGCCTGGAACTGTTTTCTATTAACATTGCGTTTAGAAATTCCATT
The DNA here is from genome assembly GCA_963574655.1 of Perodicticus potto. Taxonomy (NCBI): domain Eukaryota; kingdom Metazoa; phylum Chordata; class Mammalia; order Primates; family Lorisidae; genus Perodicticus; species Perodicticus potto. Next base: position 11,019 of record CAUYRH010145935.1, on the reverse strand, counting down.
AGGCTGACATTTCTCTGTATGTATTTTCACTAATAATTTGCTTGGAAAGTAGCCACGAGCTCTTTTTAAACTCTTTAACAGTTGTCAGATGATGAAACTTTTCATTCCTTAATAACCTAGGGTGAACTCCAGTTGTGCCATATCCTCTACTTTCCAACTCATCCCTTCTCTCCTGCATTAGCATATTTCTTGATGGTTAGGAGAAGGCAGACAGCCCACTGAGGACTTTCCCAGTAAGAATGTCAAGAAAGAAGACACCTCTGCATTTAGCAATGGCTAATGCCATCTCTCTTAGTTTGAGAAATTTGATTTCATAATAAGGAAAAAAAAAATCTTTCCTGCATTGGTAGAAAGGGCTTAAATAATGAATTTATACATTTTATTTGGCTTTAGACTGTCAAGGTTTTCATTTTCTGTGGAAAAGTATATTGTTCAGGCCTCTCTGGGGAAATGTGTCAGGGATTCAGCGTTATCTCATCCATTATGAAAGGGCTAAAGATGCCCAGATTCCAGCCCAAGAGGCTGTCCCTTGTCCCTCTGCTGGGCCTGCCTCAGCACCCCAAGGCAACATCAGCCCCCTGAAGGATGGGGACTAGCATTGGCTTGATGTCAATTCTCCAGGGCAACTATTGGAAAGAATGAGGTGTTTATGATTTTGTTCCCATTTGATGTTTAATTGCTTTCTGATATGAGTGCGTGTCCTTGTGAAAGCCAGCAGTCAACAGGATGGGATTCAGCTGAACACCAATGCTGTAAGACCTATGGATACAGATGCTTTGTTCCAAAAATTGAATCTTGAATATGCTAATTTCATTTTGGTTACCTATGCATGGTCTTCATACACAGAGGAGTTAAGTAATCGAATGTTTCCTTCACGATTTTTATTCAGAATTAGATACTAGAGGGTCTATTGGAAATTTAGCTTTTGGACTTTCATTAATTTTTAAAGATCCCATTTCTGTGGACAACAACAATAGCAAGAAATACCAACTAGCCAAACAGGGCCAGAGGTAACAAGGGGAATCCAGGTTTTCTAACATTTCTTTTTTATCATCAATTTTTATTTAACTTTGAATAAAATAGAGAAGGTAAAAGTATGTTTTCATGAAAAAGAAAATAAGTAGGAAAGGAAACTTTTTTAAGCGATGAAAATTAAACTTTAACATTGCTTCACATTTATCTTTCTCTTTTCAAATTTGAAGCTTATGAGTCTTAGCTCCCAGGAGAAAGAAAAAAATACATTGATATCCATTGATTTCATAAAGGAGTTGGAGTATGGATAAGGGCATGTTCTACCTAGAAAGGAAGTTGGAAGAGGGAGGAGATTGGGAGGGACAGAGCATGTTTGAGAGAGAAAAATAAGATCTCACGTGAATGGCCTCTAGCAAAGCACTCCACACTATGGAACTGAAGAAGTACTGTCTCTGTTCCCGCTAGAAAAGGGAAGTAGCTTTGGGGGCAGAATATTTTTCTCTTTTCCTATCACGTTTAGTGAAAAAGTTCTCTTTCTCCAATAATTTGTCTTCACTTTTCCTGGCAAAACCAAAGGTCTCTCTGCTCAGAGAAGTCTTCTTGCATGGCGTCTTTGACTATTTCAAAGCAAAAATAAATTGAGGCAGAATTTTTTGGTTGACCTTTTTCAGTTTTCTTCAGACAATATTAGTGATGGATGGAAGAACAGAACTAATGATGACAGCTGTCATTGTCTGAGCCCCCCAGTACACAGACTGTCATACACAGTATTATGCTTCTCAGAACAATACTGTAAAGCTGCTATTATCATCCTTATTCTATAATTGAATAAAATTGAATCCCCTCAAAATTTGGAAACATTGTCAAAGGAATACAAGGAACAAGTGGCAGTTAGGATTTGTCCCCAAGTCAGTGTGATTTCCAAGATGCCTCCTTACTCTCTTGTTTATCTCAGCTAGTTAGAAAAAAACCCGCTAGGCTTCAAAATGAATTCAGGACCTTGTTCTCACTTGGTGTTGCCCACAGCAGCTAGCTTTACCAGGGGTGAGATGCCAAGACTGCTGCAGTGACTTGAGAAAACATGAACAAAGAGGTAACGAAAGGCCCCCAAAGAGAACAGTGCAGGGGGAGCAGCGGTGGGAGTTTAGGGAGGATATTTTCTGTGATCCTTCCCGGATGTCACTCACTCCTAGGCGGCCCTTGCATTGCTGTCAAATGTCACAGGACTGGCCTGCCACATTCCAGTCTTTATGATGCATGTCATTTCCTTTCTTTTCCTTCTTTATCTATTGCGGCTTAATAGATATTATGTCTTTTGCCCACATAGAAAGAACAGAATTTAACAGCTACATCGCTGGCTCTCTATTCTCAGGAGACTATGCCTGCTCCGTCTCTTGGAGTCTCTTAAGTCCCAGGCCCCTCCCCAACAGAGCTGAGAAACTCTTGGACTGGAAGGAGAGCTTGGAACAGGGCACCAGAAGGTGAGGGCATTAGAATTGCCTGCTGAGAGAGGCCACGAAATCCATCAAAGGGGCTTGTTTTCCAAAGGACTAAAGTCTCATTCATCTAACTGGCCCGATGAAACCCCTAATTTTGTTTTACTGCGGTTCGGATTGAGGTCTCTGTGGGTGCCCTATGGAGCTGTCTTGGGGTGATGTGAGTCCTTTCAAAGATCTGATTTCTCAACTCCAAAATATTAAAAACGAGGAAGAGGCTGGGGAGGTGCAGAAGTGTAGGTGAGGGGAAATTATCTCATTTGCCTCACTTAACACTGCCTGTCTCTGTGCTAGAGAGGGGAGTGACAAGAACAAGCATTTGAACAGTAGTCCAGAAAAACGAGTGGAGGAGAAAGAAGGAGCTGGAAGGCAACCCCAAAGAACAGCCCCTGACAGGCTGTGTGCTTCACCTCAACCAGTGGCACATCACCAAGGGCACAGTGCCAAGGGCATTGGCCAGGAGTGCTCCCCACCATTGACTACTGCAAGGAAATGTCTCTACGTACAAAATGTGCTTGCTAAGAAAATGCAGTTTTAGGTCAAGTCTTCAAACTCATTGTTCCAACGGGATGAATGCAGTTCTGCCATGAAGAGATTCTGAGATAGCCACTGGCACGGACATGGCGTCTAGATCAAGTCTGACCTACAGATTCCGTGAACTGGGTATCATTTGTTTACAAAGGTAATCTGCATGGACGTTGACACACATAATTTACAAATGTACAGTCACATTTCTACTGTCATTCTATCCTTGAACAAGAAGTCCCCTAAGTTCCATTGCTTCTCAAAATCTAATCACATTTAATTTAACACATATTATTTAAGGTAAATAAGCCATTTTACTTATTTATTTTTTATTTCAGATTAATATGCAGGTATAAATGATTAGGTTACCTTGTGCTTCTAAGGTAAAGTTCAAATCGTAGTCAAGCCCTTTAAATCAGCCTTCACTTTATCTTGTTTTATGGTAGAGAATCAAGGTTGGAGTATCCAAACTGAGGACTGAACTTCAGAAAAGAGTAGTGACTGGTGCAGAGTATTCACTTGTTTGATTTCAGACGTGGAAAAGCATATTATTACAGGGATCACAAAGACAAGGACATATTTAATTTATAGATATTCAACTTCAACTTACAAAGAGGACCTCCTTCCTCGCAAGAAAAAAACAATGAAAAAGGGAAGAAAAAGAACTGCTTCCAAAGATTTGCCCTGCCCTAGTCTCCCAATTGTGTACCGACCTGTGAAGACCCCCGACTGCTAACACCAGAGGAATTACATAAAGGGTAAAAAAATACTTGATTTGAGAAAATCTGTGTGTTGAGCAGAAGGAAATAAGACAGTTGTAAAGCCAGCATTGTTTGTGTACGTTGGCTGGGGGACCATGAATGCCAGCATGGAAGGATGAAGGCCGGGGATGGAGGAAAATTCTGATTCACATCCTGAGCACACCAATTAATTAGATTTCAAATAGGAAAAATAATATTCTCTTCATAATAAAGATGGGGCATTTCCTCCATAACTATATACTGATCATTTTAAGGCAGGTCCTTTCATTCTGACTTGAAATTAGGACCTTTCTGTCATCACAGTGAAATTAATTCTAAGATAGTTGGAGTTAAACTTGAACTTTAGGCTGGTAAGTTGTAAGTTGTTTAGGCTGATGTTTCTTAATAGGAGAATAATGTTCAATAGGGTTTTGTATTTCCTGTTCTAGTACAAAGAAAGAAAAAAATTCTAAATTTTAGGGATGACACGGGTGGGGTCATCTCAGCCTCTGAATGCTCCCTGTTCCAGAGGAAAAAGGAGTATAGACCTGCCCAAAAGGTGATAAAACTATCAAATGCATTTGAAATCAACTACGTCAATAGATCTATTGTGTAGAAATGCAAATGTGATGTGTTATAAAATCATTTTATGTAACTTTTTACACATTGTTTCACAGAAAATAAAACCCATTGAGGAAAGTGGCCGGTCGTAACCATACTAGTGTGACTCTTGGCCCCCATAGCTTTTAGTAAGTTCACCATCTGGACAAAAAGTTCATTTGTTTCTTAGTTTGCAAATGAGAAGGGAATGAATTTACAATAGACATACACTAATGCAATTAAATCCGTTATCTCGCCTGATACCCCCAGTACTTGCATCTGTGAGAATGATGAATGGCTCTAACCCACCACCTCTGTCAAATCATTCCCAATTTCTGGCAACTGTTCACTTTAACAATGGCCAGAATATTTACCATCCATAGGTGCAAATGGTATTGGCCTAAAAATGTGATTTTTGTTCTGGAAAGCTGCTATTAAATTGCCTTTAGAATACTTTTAAGTTGCATATGTGATTATTTGAAAGCACATTTGTGTATTTGCTTTGTCTTTGAGTATTTGCTCTAAAACACAAAAATAGGGTTCTCATCCCCCTTGATACCGGAATTTCAGGTTCTTGGTCTCGGTGATTTGAAGAATAAACCCGCGGACTACAGATCAGTGGTAAGACAGAATTTATTTACAGAAAAGAACACAACACTAAAGCTCCTGATAGAGAGAGAGAGAGAACACAAGTGGGAGAGAAAAGCTCTCTCCGTTTCTCTCCCGGTCTTTCCCTGTCTCCCCCTTTAGGTTCTTAGTCTCGGGGTATATATAGGCGCATGGGTTCCTTGGCCAGGAAATGAATGAACACAGTCCCTTCCGCCTGGGCAAGGTGAATGAATGTATCAATGAATGGACACAGTCCCTTCCGCAGGGGCAAGGTGAATGAATGTATAAATGAATGGACACAGTTCCTTCCTCGAGGCAAGGTGAATGAATGTATCAATGAATGGACACAGTTCCTTCCTCGAGGCAAGGTGAATGAATGTATCAATGAATGGACAGAGTCCATTCATGGAATTGAGGCCTAGGAAATTCACATGTAATTGACCTAGGCATCAGAAATGGAGGTTCCGTCTTTAGTCTTAAGTGTAAACTGAAGGAGACACCAAGGTGCAGGTGTCTCCTCGGCAGTTGTCCGGCCTTTGTGGCTATTGGAGCCTCCGGTGGGGGGTTGGAGGTCCCCCTTCTTGCCTGTCATCCAGCCCGCTGATTCCTCAGCCCGTTGCCATGGCACCGACACCGCCAAGGTGGAGGCGGCAGGTCCGCCAGCTCCGCTGAGCTGGCCGGGGTGCCAAATGTCCTGCATCCCCCTTGAGGATATTATTATGCTAGAAATATCCTTGAGTCCTTCCTCCCTTCCTACCTCCTCCTTCCTATCTCCTTCTTTCTCTCTTTCAGTCTTGTTTTCGTCCGTCTTTTTTTCCTCTTTTTCTTTGTTAGAAATTTCCCTTGCTGAACTGTCATGGCTATGACCTTTACTGCAGTTTGTTGAAGCTAAGAAAAAAACAAACAAACACTATTTTATGGATATCAGAATTTTCACCAAGTTTTGAACAACCAGATGCCTACATATCTGAGCATTAAACAACAGTTTAGATTTTGAAAATTCAGAGATTTGTTGGTTATAATGTATGTGCTCACATTTATGCTAAGGTCACCTACGGCCTCAGTGTTTGACCTCAAGGCATTTATTTGTGTTTATCGGATAGAGCTAAAGTGGGTAAACTATTTCGAGAGCAGTTAAATTTAGCTGTACCGCACTAATTTTATTTGATACAAGTAACCTAAAAAGAAGGACGAGTGTGGGTGGAAATTATACTTTGTGGAGGAGAAGGCTTATTTTCACTCTTGAACTTTGTTGTTATTTATTTTTTTAGTAACTATCAGGGAGGTTTTCCTTAAATCGATGTGCACAAATCATCCTGTGTTGTAACTAGAATAGATCAGTGATCCCATAGAACTGTGTGTGAGCAGCTTCAGGCAGAAGCTGAGTCTTTTATTTTTATCCCAAGGACCTGATGGTCACATGGCGGGAACATGGTAAGTATTTGATAAACACATGCATGAATAAATACTAAAAATATTGTTTGTTAGATACCAATAATGTTTAACTAAAATGGTCCATTTGTTAAATAATAACATGGATGAAAAGAACTATTCAATAATGACATGCTTCAAAGAAATGATCTGTGTATAATAATGTAATCTGTTTATTTCAATTAAACTCTTCCTGATAGTTGAGGCAAACTGCGTTTCCTTAAGATGCTGTCAACAATAACTCCCATTGCCCACAGTCGGCCAGCCCGTGACCTTGCCACGCCCCCATCGTGTGGTTGAGTTGACTTCTCCATGGCCTAGATTAGGCCTTGGGACTGACGTGACCAAGGGTGTATAGACAAGTGATGCTGAAGTAGTCCTCACCTGGCCTGAAAGCTTCTGATACTTGCAGTATGGAATCCTGCTGCCATGTACACGGCGAACCTACCCCGAGACCATTATGCTCTGAGATGCTCCAGCCACCGGACCAGCTCCGGAGAAGAAGGCATTGGCTGGAGAGAAACGTGAAGGGAGACTGAGGCATGAGACGGTGAGTGAAGAGGCCACTCTGGAGTGGATCCTCCAGTCCTGGCTGACCCAGATGGCACCATGTGGGTTCAAGACCAACTTCCTAGCACATCTATTTTAAATTCCTGACTCTCTAAACATTGATAAATTACGATGATTTTAAGAGACTAAGTTGTAAAATTTAGTTTGTTTTACAGCATTAGATGTCCAAGAACGTTAAGGGTGGGCCTGTTAGATACAATACATATTAATCAAAACTAATTTTAATTTTGCAGAATCAACTACAGATATATGTGCAAGATAGTTGATTTCTCAGCTGTTTGTTACAGAAAAGGTGAAGCATTTTCTCTGATCAATCATATAAATTTCTTGGCATCTTGAAGAGTGTACTATTTCAAGAAATCAAAAAATAGCAAGAAGCAGTAATCTTCCCTCACTCAAAATAGGAATAACATAATAGCATGGATGTTTTTCTTGTGGGTCAAGTCTATTCCCTCTCTCTTCCTGATGGTCAAGGCTATTCCACAGTGGTTAGGTGTCCATTGCAGATAGCATACAATCATCTTTCTTTTTTTTTTTTTCTTTCATGCAATCATCCTTCAAGCTTCAAATTATATTGACAAAGTGCTTTATGTTTTCTTAAGTGCATTATATTTGTCATTTAATACTTACAACATTGTTGGAAGGTAAATACTATGTATCCTTTTATCCAACAGACATAGATAAAGAACTAATTTATTCCAAGGATAGTTGTGGGCTAAATCGTAGGAAATAGAAACAGAACCACAACATACTCGATATTCTCTAAATACAATCCTATTTTCACTAATAGATGAAGAACAGCGAAGTTTATAAAGGAGTAACAAAAAAAATTCAGGTCTTTGAATTCCAAATTGCACGTTCCTTTAACTTCAGCATAATACTTTCTAATAGCCAATCAGATACGTGTTTTAGAACTCACAGAGTGTTTCTCACTTATTATTTCATTTAGTACGCGTGGAAACCTTTTCAAGTAGGTAGAAATTTCTTGGGTAAAAATGAAATAACCGAAGTTAAGTTTTTTTCCCAAAGATTTGACAAAGGAAAAAGAATACACCTAATATTCAAAATTAAGCCTTTTGATTCCAAAATTGCTGTTTCTATATTATCACAGATATCTTTCTATAACAAGTAAAGAGTAGTGGTTACAAATCTAGGTTTAGACTTTACAGTGAGACCTTTCCAGACTAGGTTCAAATTTTGGAACCCGTTTTCTGGGCTGTTGGGTAGTTTCCTACCGGTGTGGCTTTGGGCAAGTTACTTAACTTCTTTTTGTGTTAGTTTTCTCTTTTATTGAACATTTATCTCATGGAGCAATTGTAAGAACTTACTGAGTTAATACATGTAAAGCTCGGAATATCTCAGTACACAGCTGTCATTAGCTATTATTATTTGGTCACTACCTGACCCACATGGACATTGAAGGTGCTTCCATTTTATCAGGATATGGAGTGACCTGGATGGAAAAGTCAGTACCAGTTGAGGAAAGCTGGGGCACTGGGAAATAACCTCTCAGTCTCTTGAGTTCTGTGCAAAGCTTGCTGGTCTTCATGGACATATCAGACTTCAGAAAACCAAGCATCATTGAGGAGAGCGTAGGCCTCAGAGTAGAGGCTGCCTGCATGGAGGACAAATGGGGGAAGAGTCAGGAGGCAACTGGAAAGAAAGTGTGCTGGATAATCAGCAGTGAGCAGAGCTGGGAACTATGGTAGTTCTCCCAGGAGTTCTCCCAATCTCCTGGGCCCGCGTGTGCCTGCTCTCTCTCTGTGTTCTGACATGTCCTTTTCTCTATAGCTGTACACTCAGGTATCTCTTCTTTTTCTTGGAAGAACACCAGTCCTCTTGGACCAGGGGTCCATCTTTACGACTGCATTTAACCTTAATTACCTCCTTAAAGGTCCTATCCTCAAGCATGAGGGATCAGGGCTTCAATCTATGAGTGAAAGTTGGGGGAACCCAATCCATTCTATAACAAAGTGTGAGGAGTCCACAGACAGTCTGGCTGACTGATTATCGCCACGGTGACTCTCATTTGTCAAAGGCTTAATCTTGCAGCTTTTCCGTAAGGTTGACTCTTTAATGAAGGTATTGCGCTGATGCATTTCTGAAGCAGGGAGTGGTCAAATACAACCAGGAACACCTTGACATTTATCGCTACCACTCAGCCCAGCATGAATTCTCTTTCTATTCTTGCCTTTTACAATCACTCACCCTAAATGGGAGATGAATCAAGTGGCCACGGAGTACGATCAGCTCTTTGTTTGCTGTACTAGCTCTCTGGTTTCACCGATGACAGGTGAGTTTCATACTTCCTGAGGCTCTCCATCACCGAACAGAGATGCTGCATGTGCGATGGTGGATTTGACATACTTAAAATGCATGTCTGCAAGATGTCACCCGTAAGAAAGGCTAGCAGTCTAATAGTGTGAGCTATCTGTAGGCTATTTTTAGATAGGCACGAGTAAAGCTATTACTTTTAAATGGCAATACTGTGAAATCCCCTATCGTGAATTTGATTTCTTATTCAGTCGAAAAATATATTAATGTACTATCACCCACCAGAGCTTATTGAAATCCCTGTGCTTTGTGGATGAATCGGAATCACACAAGTCAGTTAAATGCCGGCCTTGCGATTACCGTTCAGTGCGCCTGTGCCCTTGTGCCAGCTCATATCAGAAGTTGTGGGGCTCGGAGCTCTGGCTTCCTGCTCCTGCACGTGTGTTATGCGGGATGCATGTTACATACCCATATTGCCGGTGGGTTGTTACCTAAGAGTCCAAAGTAGCCATGACAAACACTCACCTCTGTTATTTTACATCTTCTAAAGCACACTGACCCCTGGGAGAAGCATCACACTGCACCCAGATTGCTTGTCTCAATATCTAATTTGGGGGAAGGTACCTAGGAAAGGCAACTGCTTTGATTTTGAAATTTAAACAGAGGTGTGAATTTCGGAGGCTATTTTCCTTCAGGGCAAGCTTAAGGTATGTCCCCATTTCCCTGCCTCCTTCTTGTCTGTTGACTGAATTACTCCACTTGCAGTAGAGCATCTTTTGCTTTTGTTACTATTTCTGTTCCTTATACACTGGTACTTACTCTACTCCACTCTTTTAAAAATTGACTGTAGGGTGGTGCTTGTGGCTCAAAGTAGTAGTAGTGCGCCGGCCACATATACCGGAGGTGGCAGGTTCAAATCCAGCCCTGGGGGAAAAAAAAGACTCTAAATTTATTTTCAGCTCATTTACTGCATAAATATCTGAGCTCATCTTTTTAAAAATGTGTGTATTTTACAATGCATGCTGGTAAATGAACAAAGCAAAGGAAATTATGAAGTAGGGCTGTAAAAGCTAGGGAAGAATTTGCAGACAGCAGCATCAAACTGTTTTTATTACAACTACACCTCAGATTTGGAGTACCTTAAATTTTCCAGAACCTTCAGATCCACTGCTTCCAGTTTTCCATTGTAATAGAGAAAGAAAGGAAAGAAAATAAAGAGATTTTTAAAATTAAAACAATAACAACAAAACAATAGCAAACCTCATAGTTGATTCATTTTATTTTACTCTATTTCAACTCCTATTTGTTGAGTACCGCCTATCCTCTAGGGAGTGCCCTGGTGATAGGGAAAATGGAGATTGACTAGACAGAACAAGGCACTTGGCTGCATGCAGCTTACAGTAGAGTAGGGAAAACAGAAGTGGAATGAACTGTATTGATTGATGACCATCAAGTGGCAGAAAATTGTAAGGAGCATTGGGAACAAGGGAACAGGGGAACTTAAATTACTCCTTATAAGAATATGGATTCGTGTACTGTTCAGATTACAGATCAGGGATGAAGCTGGGATTCCTAAATGCTATTAAATCATGCAATAATTGGGTTATAGCTTTCATATGAAAGCTATAAATTAGTTTCATAGTAGGGCTGAGTACATTGGATACTTTTTCTTTCATTCTTGAGATATTTTGCTAAGAAGAATATGTTCCAGCTCCATCCATGTAAACATGAAAGAGGTAAAGTCTCCATCTTTCTTTAAGACTGCATAATATTCCATGGTGTAGATATACCACAATTTATTA
>CAUYRH010145930.1:0-12942 GCA_963574655.1 Perodicticus potto | reverse complement strand
TGGGACTCTACTAAGGGAGACAAAGTGAGACTGTGTCAAAAAAAAAGTTTTCAATTTCTTTCCCTTTCTTTTGTTTTGAGACCAGATCTCCTCCTCTTGTCTGGGATCATCATAGTTTAAAACCACCTCTATACTCTTGGGCTACAGGGATCTTCAGCCTCCCAAAGTGCTAGAATTATCAGTGCAAGTTGCTGGGCTGGTTCTGGACTTTTGATAATGTATACCTTAAGCTTGTGGAGCACTTACAGTCTCTGTCACATATTTTTATGGCTCTTTAAAAGTGAAAATATACTTTGCATGTAAACTGTACAAACTCAGTTTGCGGGCTGTATTTTGCCCATGGTCTGGTAGTTGGCTGACTTATGTACATAAAGCAAAACTTGTAAGTTTTTTTTTTTTTTTTTTTTGGTTGCAGCCATCATTATTGTTTGGCGGGCCCAGGCTGGATACAAACCGGCCAGCTCAGGTGTACGTGGCTGGCGCCTTAGCCCGCTGAGCCACAGGCGCCGAGCCACTTGTAAGTTTTTAAAAAGCAGCAGAACCTCTTTGCATAGTGCTATGGGGTGATATCCCCAATGTGTGAAAAAGAAAAGTTACAGTATGTATTATATACTTCTATTTATATTAAAGGAAGGAGATGGGGATCTGTCCCTCTATCTGTACGTACATTTTTTTTTTTTTGCAGTTTTTGGCCGGGGCCGGGTTAGAACCCACCACTTCAGGTTATATGGGGCTGGCGCCCTACTCTTTGAGCCACAAGTGCCGCCCTGTTTGTTGAATAAAACATTTTCGGGTGGTAACAACTGGTGACAGTGGTTACTTCATGGTTAGGGAATTGGGTAGCTAAGGAATAGGGATAGGAGGTAAGCTAGTCACTGTTCAACCTTTTGTACTTTCTTTAGTCTTCCCTTTCTCATTTTTTATTTTATTTATTTTTTTGAGACAGAGTTTACTTTGTCGTTCTTGGTTAGAGTACTGTGGCATCATAGTTTACAGCAACCTCAAACTCCTGGGCTCAAGCAATCCATCCTCTTGCCTTAGCCTTCCAAGTAATTGGAACTATAGGTGTCCACCACAACACCCGGCTATTTTTACAGATGAGGTCTCATTCTTGCTCAGGCTGGTCTCCAACCTGTGAGTTCAGGGGATCTACTTGCCTCGGCCATCTCTCTTATTTTTTTAAAATAAAGTTCAATTGAGAAATAAACCTTACTCCGTTTTTATTAAAGAACTGAAATAGACTAACACCTATCTCATTTTCAGTCTTAAACAGAATTTCCAAATAGAAAAGCCATAAGAATTTCTGTTTTTAGAACACATTTCCCAAAGCATGCCCATAAAGGATTACTATCTTCAGATGTTAAAGAAATTTTTTTTTTTTTTGAGACAGACCCTCAAGTTGTCACCCTGGATAGAGTGCTGTGGGATCCACAGCTCACAGCAACCTCCAATTCCTGGGCTTAAGCGAGTCTCTTGCCTCCGCCTCCCAAGTAGCTGGGACTACAGGCGCCCGCCACAATGCCAGGCCATTTTTTGGTTGCAGCCGTCATTGTTGTTTGGCGGGCCCGGGCTGGAATCGAACCCGCGAGCTCAGGTGTACGTGGCTGGCGCTTAACCCGTTGAGCCACAGGCACCGAGCCCAAAGAAATTTTTTGAGAAAATAATTTTGTGTTCAAGCTTAAGAAGTGCTGAGTTCCTTTGCTATATTTAGGCATTGCCTAATCCCTTATTATGCTAGTGTGGATTTTGAAGTTCTAACAAGGGGTTAATACAGGAAATGGTTTGTTTTTTTTTGTTTTATTTTATTTTATTTTATTTTATTTTATTTTATATTATTTTTTTGAGACAGAGCCTCAAGCTGTCACCCTGGGCAGAGTGCCGTGGCATCACAGCTCACAGCAACCTCCAATTCCTGGGCTTAAGCGAGTCTCCTGCCTCTGCCTCCCACGTAGTTGGGACTACAGGCGCCCGCCACAACACCCGGCCATTTTTGGTTTGCAGCCATCGTTGTTTGGCGGGTCCGGGCTGGATTCGAACCCGCCAGCTCAGGTGTACATGGCTGGCACCTTAGCTCGTTGAGCCACAGGCGCCGAGCCAGGAAATGGTTTTTAAGCTCATTGTACCATGGTATCTTTTTTTCTTAGAGCAACCCATGAAAATAACTTATCTAAGGGAACTTTATGATGAAATAGTTTGAAAATAATTCAGGCTTGATTCTCATTTTCAAGATTACATATTTATCTTTTAATTTATATTTTTATTATCCTGGGTTAATTTAAAGTCGTCATTTTAAAATTCTTTTGACAATGTTAAATCATTACCTTAATTTGATACTGATTTTGTTTCATAGCCAGCTGTTGCTCTGCCTACCAGCCTTAGCCTCTCTACTCCTCAGCCTGCAGCACAAATAACTGTATCATATCCAACACCAAGGTCCAGTCAGCAACAAACACAGCCTCAGAAACAGCGTGTTTTCACAGGAGTTGTTACAAAGCTCCATGATACATTTGGATTTGTGGATGAAGATGTATTCTTTCAGCTGAGGTAACTTTTCACAGTGTTTTTGTATGATGGCTACTTGCATTTAGCATAAAACACCTGCATAATTGTGGCAAAGACTGTATTATAGCTATAATTTTCTTTATTTTGGGTGGGACACAAAAAGGCATGACGTTTTCTATTTTAAATATTTGGCTTGTATGTATATTTGCAATTTTTTTTTTTTTTTTTTTTGAGACAGAGCCGCAAGCTGTCACCCTGGATAGAGAGCTGTGGCATCACAGCTCACAGCAGCCTCCAATTCCTGGGCTCAAGTGAGTCTCCTGCCTCTGCCTCCCAAGTAGCTGGGACTACAGGCGCCTGCCACAACGCCTGGCCATTTTTTGGTTGCAGCCGTCATTGTTGTTTGGCGGGCCCGGGCTGGATTCGAACCCAACAGCTCAGGTGTACGTGGCTAGCGCCTTAGCCCGTTGAGCCATAGGCGCCGAGCCTGCAATTTTTTTTTTGAGACAGTCTCACTATGTTGTCCTTGTAGAGTGCCTTGGCCTCACAGCTCACAGCAACCTCTAACTCTTGTACTTAAGAAAAATTCTTTTGCCTCAGCCTCCCAAGTAGCTGTGACTACAGGCGCCTTCCACAATGTCTGGCTGTTTTTTTTGTTGCAGTTGTCATTGTTTTAGCTGGCTCAGGCCAGGTGGCGAAGGCGCCAGCCTTGTTGCATGTGGTCAGCACTGTAACCACTGTACTACGGGCACTCAGCCACTTGCGACCTTTTTTGACGGAGACGTAATTAAAGATATTGTACAATTATTGAACAAACTAGTTTATGGAAACTTTTTTTTTTTGATACAGTCTCACTTTGTTGCCCTTGGTAGAGTGCCGTGGTGTTACAGCTCACAGCAACCTCCAGCTCTTGTGCTTCCAAGTTGCTAGGATCATAGGTGCCCACCACAAGGCCCAGCTTTTTTTTTTTTTTTTTTTTGCGGTTTTTGGCCGGGGCTGGGTTTGAACCCCCAACCTCTGGCACATGGGGCTGGTGCCCTACTCCTTTGAGCCACAGGCGCCACCCCTAGTTATTTTTTTATTGCAATTTGGCCTGGACTGGTTTTGAACGCGCCACCCTCAGTATATGAGGCTGGTACCCTACTCACTGAGCCACAGGCACCGCCCAGAAACTTTTTTTTGGCAGTTTTTTTTGAGACAGAGCCTCAAGCCTCTGAAGTTGCTGTGACTATAAGCACCTGTCACAATGCCCAGCTTTTTTCTTTTGTTTTTTGAGACTGAGTTTCACTTTGGCGCCCTTTGTAGAGGGCCGTGGAAACCCCTTGCTGGGCCAGTGCCCAGCTATTTTTAGAGATGGGGGGGTCTCACTCTTGCTCAGGATAGGGAAAATCTTTATATATTTATAGGGGTTATTTGGCATTTAGTTTTTTTTTCATAGTACGAAGCTAGTAATACTTTATTATATAATGGATCGTTGTATCATGCCAAGAGAGAAATTAGTTAGTTTTTTTTTTTTTTTTTTGAGACAAGGCCTCAAGCTGTCCCCCTGGGTAGAGTGCTGTGGCATCACAGCTCACAGCAACCTCCAACTCCTGGGCTCAAGCAATTCTCCTGCCTCCACTTCCCAAGTACCTGGGATTACAGGTGCCTGCCACAACGCCCGGCTATTTTTTGGTTGCAACCGTCGTTGTTTGGCGGGCCTGGACTGGATTCGAACCTACCAGCTCAGGTGTATGTGGCTGGCGCCTTAGCTGTTTGAGCCACAGGTGCCGAGCCTAATTTTTTACTTATTTATTTTTTTTTCCGAGACAGAGCCTCAAGCTGTCACCCTGGAGAGAGTGCTCTGGCATCACAGCTCACAGCAACCTCCAATTCCTAGGCTCAAGCGAGTCTCCTGCCTCTGCCTCCCAAGTAGCTGGAACTACAGGCGCCCGCCACAACGCCCGGCCATTCTTTGGTTGCAGCTGTCATTGTTTGGCAGGCCGGGCTGGATTCGAACCCTCCAGCTCAGGCGTACGTGGCTGGCGCCTTAGCCCGTTGAGCCGTAGGCGCCGAGCCTTATGTTTTACATATACATGTGTTTATTAGGTTTCCACTTTTTGCCTTCACAGAATTAAAAAGGCTTAAAATTTAATAATAATAATGTTTAAGATAAGGACTAGAAACAAAAACCTTGTAAAGAATGGATGCAGATAAATACATTCAGAAAAGAAAAATCAGACGATTGGGGTATCAAAGTATTAAGCAATAATAATAATAATAATGCAAAGAAAGTGGCATTCACATTGTCAGATAAGAGTATGTCTGTTATAGAATGCTTTGACTCTGAGGCTCAGTATGGAGTCATCAGTTAACTTATTATTTTTTTTTTCCAAAGTCTGGAGGTTGGAAGTTGAACTAGTCATGTTTTTTCACTTAAAACTTTGTGTTTATTTATATTCAGAGGTTGAAACATTATCTGTTCCCAAAAGAGTCTAGGAAGAATATCTACCGTATGTTCCTCTCGGTAGAGAGCCATGGTGTCACAGCTCACAGCAACCTCAAACTCTTGGGCTTATGCGATTCTCTTGCCTCAGCCTCCTGAGTAGCTGGTACTATAGGTGCCTGCCACAACACCTGGCTATTTTTTTGTTGCAATTGTTTAGATGGCCTGGGCCGGGTTCAAACCCGCCAGGCTCGGTATATGTGTCTGGCATTGTAATTGTGCTGCAGGTACTGAGCCATTTTTTTTTTTTTTTGAGACAGAGTCTCACTATGTCGTCCTGTGTACATTGTTATGTTGTCATAGCTCAAAACTCTTGGGCTTAAGCGATTCTCTTGTTTCAGCCTCCCAAGTAGCTGGGAAGACTATCTTCTTTTTTTTGGTAGGAACAGAGTCTGACTTTATCGCCCTCGGCAGAGTGCTGTGGCGTCACACAGCTCACAGCAACCTCCAGCTCCTGGGCTTACGTAATTCTGTTGCCTCAGCCTCCCGAGTAGCTGGGGCTGTAGGCACCCGCCACAACGCCCGGCTAGTTTTTTGTTTTCTGCAGTTTGGCCGAGGCTGGGTTTGAACCCGCCACCTTCGGTATATGGGGCCTGTGCCCTACTCACTAAGCCACAGGCGCCGCCTGTGGGAAGACTATCTACTTTTTAAGAGATTTTTAGGGCTGAGGGTGGTGGCTCATGCCTATAATCCCAGCACTGTGGAAGGCGGGGGCAAGTGGATTGCTTGAGCACAGAGGTTGGAGACTAGGCTAAAGTAGAGTGAGTGAGTCTCCATCTCTAAAAAATTTGTTGGGCATTGTGGCAAGCACTGTAGTCCCAGTTACTCTGGAGGCTGAGGCAAGAGGATCTCTTGAGTCCAAGAGTTTTGAGGTTGCTTTGAGCTATGACATCACTGCACTTTATGTAGGGCAACAAGATTGAGACTCTGTCAAAAAAAAATTAAAAGATTTCTAGGCTTTCATTTCAGATACAGTTTAGTATTTTATTTTTATTTATTTATTTATTTATTTTTGAGACAAAGTCTCACTTAGTCACCCTTGGTAGAGTGCTTTGGTGTCTTACCTCCATCAGTCTCAAACTCTTGGATCCAGGTGATCCTTTTGCCTCAGCTTCCCAAATAGCTGGGACTACAGGCGCTTGCCATAGCACCCAGCTATTTTTAGAAACAAGGTCTCTCTCTGGCTCAGACTGGTCTCGAACTCATGAGCTTCGGCAATGCACCTGCCTCAGACTCCCAAGTGCTGGAATTACAGGTGTGAGCTACTGCGCCCTGATATTTTCTGTTTGAGCGTACATCTCAACATATTGTCCAGGCTGGTCTCAAACTGCTAGGCTCAAGTCATCCTTTTTTTTTTTGCGATTTTTGGCCGGGGCTGGGGTTGAACCCGCCACCTCTGGCATATGGGGCTGGTGCCCCACTCCTTTGAGCCATAGGCGCCGCCCTCAAGTCATCCTTTTACCTGATCCTCCTAAGTAGTTGGGATTATAGGTGTGCACCACCACAGTTACCTAATTATAGTTTACTTTTAGCTGGTGTAGTGGCTCATGCTTGTAATCATGCTTGTTAGCACTCTGGAAGGCTGAAGCAGGGGAATAGCTTGAGCTCAGGAGTTTGAGAGCAGTCTGAGCAAGAGCAAGACCACGTCTCTAAAAAAAACAATAACAAATTTAGCCAGGCATTGTGGTGGGTGCCTGTAGTCAGTGGGTACCTCAGCTACATGAGGGGGCTGAGGCAAAAGAATCACTTGGCCCAGAAGTTTGAGGTTGCTATGAACTACAACGCCATGGCACTGTACCAAGAGTGACCAAGTGAGACTCTGTCTCAAAAAAAAAACAAAAAACACAGTTTACATTAAATACTAAGTGTATGCTTTTTTTTTTTTTTTTTTGAGAGAGTGAGTCTCAAGCTGTTGCCCTGGGTAGACTGCTGTGGTGTCACAGCTCACAGCAACCTTCAGTTCTTGGGCTTAAGCGATTTTCTTTCCTCAGCCTCCCAAGTAGCTGGGACTACAGGCACCTGCCACAACACCCAGCTATTGTTTTGTTTTGTTTCAGTTGTAGTTGTCATCATTCTGGTTTGGTGGTCCCGGGTTGGATTCAAACCCACCAACTGGTGTATGTGGCTGGCGCCCTAACTGCTTGAGCTACAGGCACCGAGCCTAAGTGTATACTTTTTCAGGGAATCATTTCTAATTGTATTTATGTTTAACTTTCTTTTTTTCTTTATTGCAGTGCTGTCAAAGGGAAAACCCCTCAAGTGGGTGACAGGGTATTGGTTGAAGCTACTTACAATCCTAATATGCCTTTTAAATGGAATGCACAAAGAATTCAAACGCTACCAAATCAGGTACATAAAATACTCAGATATTTCAGCAACTTGGTGATTGGTGATCTTACAATGCACAAAGATTTTTCTTCTTGTTTTTAAAATTTTATTTTATTTCTTTATTTTCATTAAGAATCAGTCCCAAACCCAACCTTTGCTAAAGACTCCTCCTGCTGTACTTCAGCCCATTGCACCACAGACAACATTTGGTGTTCAGGCTCAGCCTCAGCCCCAGTCGCTTCTGCAAGCACAGATTTCAGCAGCCTCTATTACACCGCTATTGCAGACTCAGCCACAGCCATTATTACAGCAACCACAACAGAAAGGTATCTTTGCTTCCGTTTTAGACTAATATATAAATCTTTACGTGTTAAAATAGTAATGATATGCTGTTTATGACTAAAATGGCAGGGACTTCCAGAAAACTTAACTTGAAACTTAAAAGTCCTTAATAGAATACCTCTACTTCCAAAGCTGTGTGGCAGTATATTGTATTGCTCTTAATGCAAATAGCAAATTTAAGATGTGTTTCATGTGCCCTTAAGACAAATATCAAATCGGCTTGCCACCCGTAGCATAGTGGTTACGGCGCCGGCCGTTTGCACTGAGGATGGTGGGTTAGAACCCAGCCTGGGCTAAAATAGCCAGGCGTTGTGGCGTGTGCCTGTAGTCTCAGCTACTCGGGAGGCTGAGGCAAGAGAATCACTTAAGCCCAAGAATTTGAGGTTGCTGTGAGCTGTGACGCCACGGCACTCTACCTAAGGGGACATAGTGAGACTCTGGAAAAAAATGGAAAAGGTAAGTATCAAATCTATGAATTCCTTTCCCCATTTTTGGTAATTTTTTTTTAACTTTTGGGTTCAAGTGATCCTCTTGCCTCAGCCTTCTAGGTAGCTGGGACTATAGGTGCCCACCACAGCGCCCGGCTGTTTCTTAGAGATGGGGTCTCATTCTTGCTCACATTGGTCTCAAACTCACGAGCTCAGGCAATCCACCCACCTCGGGATCCCAAGTGCTAGGAAACAAGCTGGCTAACTGCACCCAGCTTGTGTTTTGGTTTTTGAGACAAAGTCTTTTGAGATGGACTCTAATTGTGTCATCCTGGGTAGAGTGCCATGGTGTCCTTGCAATTTCAGTTTCTTAGGGCTCAAGCAATCCTTTTGCCTCAGCCTCCCAAGTAGCTGCGACTTACAGGTGCCTACCACCACACCTAACTAGTTTTTTTCTATTTTTAGTGAAGATGGGTTCTCACTCTTGCACAGACTGGTATCGCACTTGAGAGCTCGAGCAATCCACTCTCCTGGGCCTATAGGCATGATCCACGTCACCTGGCAGTAATGAATTTTTTTTTTTTTTTTCGGTAGAGACAGAGTCTCACTTTTATTACCCTCAGTACAGAGCCGTGGCATCACACAGCTCACAGCAACCTCCAGTTCCTAGGCTTAGGCAATTCTCTTGCCTCAGCCTCCCAAGTAGCTGGGACTATCGGCGCCCGCCACAACGCCCGGCTATTAGTAATGAATTATTATTATTATTATTTTTTTTTTTTTGCAGTTTTTGGCCAGGGCTGGGTTTGAACCCGCCATCTCTGGCATGTGAGCCAGCATCCTTCCTTTGAGCCACAGGCACTGCCTGTAATGAATTTTTTTTTTTTTTTTGTAGAGACAGAGATTCACTTTATCACCCTCGGTAGAGTGCCGTGGCGTCACACAGCTCACAGCAACCTCCAACTCCTGGGCTTAGGCGATTCTCTTGCCTCAGCCTACCAAGCAGCTGGGACCACAGGCGCCCACCACAATGCCCAGCTATTTTTTTTTTTTTTTTTTTTTGAGACAGAGCCTCAAGCTGTCACCCTGGATAGAGTGCTGTGGCATCACAGTTCACAGCAACCTCCGATTCCTGGGCTCAAGCGAGTCTCCTGCCTCCGCTTCCCAAGTAGCTGGTACTACATGCACCTGCCACAACGCCCGGCCATTTATTGGTTGCAGCCGTCATTGTTGTTTGGCGGGCCCGGGCTGGATTCCAACCTGCCAGCTCAGGTGTATGTGGCTGGCGCCTTAGCCCGTTGAACCACAGGCGCCGAGCCAGTAATGAATTATTTTTAAACAAACATATACGTAATCAATACTCAGATCACAAAATACCACATTGCTATCTCTGTTTAATATTTTTAGTCTCTAGCTGGGCGTTGTGGTGGACGTCTGTAGTCCCAGCTAATTGGGAGGCTGAGGCAAGAGAATTGCTTGAACCCAAGAGTCTGAGGTTGCTGTGAGCTGTGACACAACAGCACTCTACCAAGGGCCACATAGTGAGACTCTGTCTCAAAAAATATATGTGTATATATATATTTTTTTTTCATATTTTTAATCTCATGTCTGCATTCTCAGTACATTTTAGCTTTGTCTGTTTTTGACCGTAACATGTGATGCTATTTATATAATATTTTCTGTAAAACTTTTGTTCACCATTGTATCTTAAGGTTTTTATACAGCTTATTTTATATGTTTTGTTTTCATTGTATATAGTGATGTTAATTGCTTTGGCTTTGGTGAACATTTGGATGTTTGGTTTTGGGTTTTTGAATATGCTGCTGTGTATGTTGCCACAGTACATAAGTGTTTCTGGCATAGTGTACTTGAGTTTCTGAAATGTATTTATGTTTGAGTGGAATTGCTTGGTTTGAGGATTTGTGTATCATAAAGTCATTAGGTAGTGGCTCAGCACTCATAGCATATTGGTTACAGCGCCAGCCACATGCACTGAGGCTGGCCGGTTCAAAGCTGGCCTGGGTCAGCTAAACAGCAATGACAACTGCAGCAAAAAAACTAGCCAGGCGTTGTGGCAGGAGCCTGTAGTCCCAGTTACTTGGGAGGCTGAGGCAAGAGAATCGCCTAAGCCTGAGAGATGGAGGTTGCTGTGAGTTGTGACGCCACACATTGTACCAAGGGCGACAAGATGAGACTTGGCAGGCAGAGGGAAGAGAATTGCTTGAGCCCAAGAATTAGAGGTTGCTGTGAGCTGTGACACCAAAGCACTCTACTGAGGGCAACATAGTAAAACTCTTTAAAAAAAAAACCAAAACAAAACAAAAAACTTGAACAGCGCCTGTGGCTGAGTGAGTAGGGCACTGGTCCCATATACCGAGGATGGAGGGTTCAGACGAGGGTGGCGGGTTCAAACCTGGCCCCTGCCAAACTGCAGCAGTAAAAAAAATAGCTGGGCGTTGTGGCGAGCGCTTTTAGTCCCAGTTACTTGGGAGGCTGAGGCAAGAGAATCGCCTAAGCCTGAGAGATGGAGGTTGCTATGAGTTGTGACACACTGTTGGTACAGTCACACACTGTACCAAGGGCGACAAGATGAGACTCTCTCTCTAAAAAAAAAAAACTCTTGGGCTTAAGCGATTCTCTTGCCTTGGCCTCCCAAGTAGCTGGGACACAGGTGCCTGCCACAACGCCTGGCTGCTTTTTTTTGTTGTTGTTATTGTTGTTGTTGCTGTTGTAATTGCTATTTCAGCAGGCCCAGGCTGGGTTTGAACCTGCCATCCTGGGTGTGTGTGGCTGGTGCCCTAACTAGTATGCTGTGGGCGCCGAGCCATAAAATTATTATTATTATTATTTTCTGGTAATAGTTGGTAGTAATAATTCACACAATTATTAATTCGGCTTGGCACCTTTTGTTCAGTGTTTAGGGTGCCAGCCACATACACCGGAGCTGGTAGGTTCGAACCTGGCCCAGTTCTGCCAGACAACAGTGACAACTACAACAACAACAAAATAGCTGGGTGTTGTGACGGGTGCCTGTAGTCCTAGCTACTTGGGAGGCTCAGGCAAGAGAATCACTTGAGCCCAAGAATTTGAGGTTGCTGTGAGCTGTGACGCCATGGCACTCTACTGTGGGGGACATAGTGAGACTCTGTCTCAAAATAAAACGAAACAAAAATTGTTTGGGGAAATAGTCTCCAAGACCCCTGGAGACAGGGTTTCGCTCTTGCTCAGTCTGGTGTTGAAATCCTGAACTCAAGTAGTCCTCCCACCTCAGGTTCCCAATGTGATAGGGTTACAAGCATGAGCCACCATGCCCATCTAGGAAGGATAAAATTACTTGTCTTGTATTCTTTTTTTTTGGTAGAGACAGAGTCTCACTTTATCGCCCTCCATAGAGTGCCGTGTGTCACACAGCTCACAGCAACCTCCAGCTCTTGGGCTTAAGCGATTCTCTTGCCTCAGCCTCCCAAGTAGCTGGGACTATAGGTGCCCGCCCCAGCACCCAGCTATTTTTTTGTTTTGGAGTTTGGCCGAGGTTGGGTTTGAACCTGCCACCTTCGGTATATGGGGCCTGCACCCTACTTGCTGAGCCACAGGCACCGCCCTTGTCTTACATTCTTATCTGCCTTCTTTCCTGTGATGTATAATAGTTTTACCTGCTGCAGAGGCCTTTAATTTTAAATTTTGTATATTTTTAATTTTTAAGAAACAAAATGTTGGGCAGCGCCTGTGGCTCAGTGAGTAGGGCGCTGGCCCCATATACCGCGGATGGCAGGTTCAAACCCGGCCCCGGCCAAACTGCAACAAAAAAACAGCCGAGCATTGTGGTGGATACCTGTAGTCCCAGCTACTCGGAAGGCTGAGGCAAGAGAATCTCCTAAGCCCAGGAGTTGGAGGTTGCTGTGAGCTGTGTGATGCCATGGCATTCTACTGAGGGTGATAAAGTGAGACTGTGTCTCTATTAAAAAAAAAAAAAAGAAAAGAAAAAAGAAACAAAATGTATTATTGCCTAGATTAAAGTGCAGTGGTATAATCATAGCTTACAGCAACCTTTCAACTCCTGGGCTGAGGAGACCCGTGCTTCAGCTTTCCAGGTAATTGGGACTATATGCACTTCCCAGTACCCCCAGCCAATTCTTTCTTCTTTTTAAAGGGTCTTGCTGCAGAGGGCTGGGTGTTGTGGCAGGTTCCTTATAGTACCAGCTACTTGGAAGACTGAGACAAGAGAATTGCTTAAGCCAGAGAGTTTGAAGTTGCTATGAGCTGTGATGCAATGGCACTTCACTGAGGGCAGCAAAGTGAGACTCTGTCTCAAAAAAAGAAAAAAAAATCTTGTTTTGTCACCTGTGCTATGGCGTTAGACTACCTCACAGCAAGCTTAAACTCAAGGGGTCAGGCAATACTCCTGCCTCAGCTTCCTGTATAGCTGGGACTACAGACAAGTGCCACCACATGTGGCTGTTTTTTTTGTAATTTTAGTAGAAATGGGGTCTCACTTTGCTTATTAGGCTGGTCTGAAACTCCTGACCTCAAGTGATCCTCTGCATCAGCCTCCCAGAGTGCTGTGTGTTGACAGGTGAAAGCCACCCTGCCCAACCTCAGCTTATTTATTTATTTTTAGATATGGGGTCTCACCAGTCACTCAGACTGATCTCCAACTGGCTTCATGCCATCTTCCCACCTCAGCCCTCCAAAGAGCATAAGCCAGTGTTCCTAGCCTAGTTTTTTTTTTTTTTGAGACAGAGCCTCAAGCTTTCACCCTGGATAGAGTGCTGTGGCATCACAGCTCACAGCAACCTCCAATTCCTGGGCTCAAGCGAGTCTCCTGCCTCCGCCTCCCAAGTAGCTGGGACTACAGGCGCC
>CAUYRH010145922.1:0-13680 GCA_963574655.1 Perodicticus potto | reverse complement strand
ATTAAATTCTTGAGACATTTTTTGAATTACTCCTTGAAATTCTAATTCTATCATTAACTCCATTCTGTTGATCTTATTTGCTATCCAGATTCTGAACTCTATTTCTGACATCTCAGCCATTTGTTCATGAATGGGATCGTGTGCTGTGTCTGCCATATTGTTCCTTGGGGGAGTTGATCTACTCTGATTATTCATGTTACCAGAGTCTTTCCGCTGATTCCACCTCCTGATTGTTTTTCACCATTGGCTAAATGGGCAAGTAAGGTAAAATTGGATAGGGATTTTCTGGAGTTGTGGGTAACTAGCCCTTTGTCAAGGATCTTGGACTGATAACTGCAGCTTTTTCCTGTATAGCTTTCCAAAGGACCCATACAGTATTACAGACTGAGGTTCAGGAAACCTGCTTGGTGTGGTGGGGTTAGGTTGCTATTTCTTGTATTCAGCTGGTTCTTGTCTAATCCTAGTGGATCAGTGACTCTGGTGACATCTTAGCTGTGGAGAAATACTAGCAACTAAGACACCCCACCCCACCCCCCATGGACAACAACTGGAAGAGGAAAATCAACCCTTTCATTACCACACAACCAGGGTACAACCCGAGAGGGTCCTTGGGTGATTGGCCCAGGTTAGAAGTTCCAAAGCAATTGACCCAGTACAAACTCTCAAGTGGGAGAGTTCGAAAGGTGTACAACAACTAGATGGCAGAGGTCTACTGGCTGCTCAAATTTGGCCCGCTCTGGTGCTCTGTGTAGTAAGAACGACCTGCCCAGTAGCAGAGTTGGCCCAGGGGGCTGTGTCTCTTTCTCCACTTTGCTCCTCTTTCACACCCAGTCACTGTTGACCCCACAGGGCTGAGTTCCTACTCCCTCCAATAAGCAGATGTGCTGGGACTTTGTGCCTGTCAGAGTCAAAGGAAGGTCAATGTCCCCGCAGCCCAGGCCCTACCCTCTGCCACCAGCTGACTGGGGGAGCTGAGCCCTGCCTGCCTCGGGTATTCAGTAGCCACTGGCAAGTGTTCCACTTGGACTCAGTCTAATCCTGAGGGTAACAAGTCAGCAATTTTTTTCTCCCTCAGCCACCCTGCCTTTGCCCCTGCCACTCTGTAGCACCAGTATCCCTATAGAATGATTTCTGGTTTCCTCTGGCAGTCCTCAGAGTTAGGGAGGTGTCTCTCCAAGATTAGACTCCAGTTGGATCACTCTATGTTGCTGGATCTTTGTGGGAAGTTACCCTGTGCAGCTCCCAGGTGACTGCCACAACCTGGGAGTTCTGGCTGTAGGAGCAGCTCCAGGAGGGTGGGGCACATGGTTCTAGCAGCAGGGTGGGGGATGCTGCACATGGTTCTGGTAGTGCCTGGCATCTGGTGACTTGGCCAAGGAGAGTGCTTGGCTCACGACTCTGGCCAGGCAGGGCACGGTGTGGAGGCTCCTGAAAGGCAAAGCACAGGAGGAGGGGTGCTGGACGCTTGGCTGTAGCAGGGCCAGAGGCAAGGCTCTGGCTGGGCAGGGGTGGGGTGCTTGATCCAGCAGGGTGGAGGGCACTTCTTATGAGCCTCCTTCCACAGTCTCTGCAGGGGTTAGGCTTCTGGTTCATAAGGCAAGTGGGGGAAGAGTGGACCTGAAGTTTAGAATGGCAGGGAAAACGTTAGTTCAATTTTTCTGCCTGTCAAGAGAGTTCTCAGTGTCACAACAGGATCCCTCTGGGGAAGTAGACCCCACTTTCTACAGCTGTCACCCATGGGGTGAGACAAGAGGTCCTCTGCTTGCCTGTAGAAAACCTACACGAGCAAACAAAGAGTAAAAGAAACAAAAAAAGAAACAAACAAACCACAACTTTCTTGGGGGAGGGGACAGACACTTTTCCTTTGGGATGAATTTTGTACCTGAAGTTTGCTTTCTTGGAGTCGTAGCTTGCCTCAGCAGAGGTGACCTGCAGTTATCACTCTTTTCTCTCAGCTTGGCTTCCAGTCTTCAGCTTAATTGGGTACTTTCTGGACATTATCCTTCTCTCTGGATGGGAGCTTCTGTCGGAGGCTGGCTCCTGTCGGCCATCTTGCCCCTTCCTCCTATGATAGAATTTTGGTTGAGTTTTTTTTTCCCTTTTGCCATTTCAAATATATACTTCCATTGTTTTCTGGCCTCCATGGCTCTGGAAGGAAATTCCATGCTAATCTTAGTAAGGATCCTTCGTGTGTGATGAGTTGCTTCTCACTCACTGCTTTCACAATCCTCTATTTGTCTTAGGTTTTTGTTAATTTGAATATAATGTGTCTCAGTGTGGTCTTTTTGAGTTTATCCTACTTTTTGTTTGTTGAACTTCTGGGATGGATTGATTTATGTCTATTCATTAAATGTGGGAAATGTTCAGATTGTATTTCTTCAATTATTCCTTCTACCACTTTTTCTTTATTTTCTCCCTCTAATACCACCATTATTTTTATGTTGCTGTCCTTAGAGGTATCCCACAGGTATCTTAGGCTTTGTTCATTTTTTAAAATTCTTTTCTGATTTTCAGACTAGGTAATATCAAATGATGTATCTTAAAGTTCACTGATTCTTTCTTATCCTGCTCAAATCTGCTATGAGCCTTTGTAATTATTTTTGAAATTTAAGTTATTGTAATTTTCATCTCCAGAATTTCTTTTTGATTACTTTCTATACTTTTATTGGTATTCTCATTTTGTTCATATGTAGTTTTTAGATAGTATTCTTTGATATCTGCCTAGTAAGTTCAATGCTGAGGATCCCTCAGTGATAGCTTTTGTCAATATATTTTATTCATTTTATTGGGACAATCCTTGTGGTTTTTGTGTTTACAACTGGATATTTTATATTATAATATGGTAACTCTGAATATAATATATTATTCATATCCCAGGGTTTGATGCTTTTTATTTTTAATTGTTTCAGTCTGTAGTAGTCCCTTTTCTGTAGAATTTTCCAAACTATATTTACAGAGGTTGTATTGATCAGTGGTGTCTGTGTGAGTTGTGCTTTTCTCCTGATTTTTTAATGTATCTCATAATGTTTAGTTTAATTAGTAACATTCTATCTAGAAATAGTAAAGAATTAAGTAAGTAGCATATATGTACAGTAACAGACATGTTTCTTCTTTTAAGTAGTTAGGATGAAGCTTCTGGGGGAACAGCACACTTCTAATGCCCTGATACCTTGTACTCATTCATTAATCCTAACTGTGGATTTAAGTCTTTAAAGAATGCCTTGTAATCCTCCTACGTGAGCATGGGAAGCTTGTGAGGACTTGCTACAAGGCCTATATCATTCCATTTCCTCTCTTTTTAGGAGGCTATCATGGGTAAGTTTTTCATTTTCTCCCAAGTTCTGTTGAGGCTTTCTTCCCTTCCCTCCATAGGGTAGAGATTCAGGCTCTAAAATGGCAGGACAGGCTTTTCCTCACCACTTATGTTGTAGCCATCTGGATTCTTGTTCCATTACCATTCTGTGAGACAAGGAGAACAAAGAGCTGGCACCTTTGGCTATTCTTGTAGTTGTTGTATATATGTTATAAACTATCTGAAGGCTCATTATCTATTTACTGAACAAATCATCAGCCTTTCTTGACAGGACCAATCTAGTAAGGAGTTGAACTACTTTTAATTCTTTTCCCTGCTCTCTTTACTTTCAGCATACCACAGGTATCAAATATCAGTAGCCTTCTTTTACTTGCTTGGAATGGGGACTGGACGTTTGGAGAGTTTTCCTCTGTGTTTGTGCTCTACCTTTTCCCCACAGAAATCTCTCACAAGTTTTTCTCCAACAATGAAGATAAACAACATGACATTTGTTGATTGATAGTCAAGTCCTGAATTGTTGTAGGGACAAGGGGTTTCTCTTGGTTCTCCTGGTCTGGCCTTAAACTTTGGCAGGATCTATGCATCTGGACTTTTGGAGTCAGCCTTTCTCAGTGTTATTACCCCACCTCCTTTTGTCAGCCAAATGTCATATATATATGCCTTATATATAACAGGTCCTGTGTAGAAATAGTTCTTTTCCCTTTGAGTTGTATTGGTACAAGACCTTGATCCAAAGTGTTTCCTCTTTTTCGTCCATTAGCATTGAATTTTCATTTCTCTCATTCTCCAGAGATGATGTATCTTTTCTTACACTGTGGAAGTAAGAATTTTTCCTATTCTTTTGTCAGAAAAATAGTTATCTTTTGCCCTCCTTTTAAAGGAATAGATCGTCACTGAATTCTGGGGGCAGGGTTTTTTTTTTCCAGTTTACCCAAGTAACTTAGGAATTTTGTTTCATATGAGAGGCATTCCAGAGGAAAGGGTAAAAATCTGTGCTGTATCCATGTAGAATTCAATCATCTCTTGTAGGCCTGTACCACACAGGGTGCATTGTCTCAAATATCCTGCCTTGAGAACTCAGCTCTCTGATGGGCTCACGAAAGGTTATCAATTTCTAGATTTTCCATTTTTTCCTCAAATTAGGTGGAAGCAATGTTTACCCTGAAGTTTTTGTTTGTTTGTTTTTATTGTTATCTTGCTTGTTTTGCCTACTAAATAAATGTGGAGACTCCATTGGATGGAGAGTTTTAAACAGAGGGGTAATGTGATCTGCGTTACATTTTAAAATGATAACTGGCTGCTGTGTTGAGTATAAATTGAAGTGAATCAAAAGTGTAATCAGTGAGCCCTATTAAGACATTATAAAATTACTGTAGCTTGACTCAGATCCTCTTAATACTAAATATACAAAAATCTGATGAATAACATAAATTATGAGACAGAGTATTTTACAGCAATCCTTCAAGAAAGATTTGGATAATTGTGCTATTAAATAATGTAAGAACCTTCTCATGTGGGACCTAATATAAAGGATATTGACCAATATAGTGGGCAATGTCTTTAAATGATATTTGTATAGCAAATGTAGAAGGGACCTTCATATTATTTATTTTTTATAAAAATGCTTGGTGATAGCTGTGTCTGTGACATTGAAATGAATCTCTGTGGAAGTGATTGTGTAGTAACTATGTTCCTGTTTCAAGTTTTTTTCTATATTTACTTTAGAATACTATTTCAGTTAATTTGCTTTCAATTGGAAATAATACCACCAACAACATAATTCACACAGGTTTAGAAAACAAAGACCCATTGTTGTATATATTGTAGCAGGAAAACCAATGCAGATAGAAGACTCCAGGCACCAGTTGATAGAGGAAGTGGTGAGTTTTTTCTGGCTGGGAGACTCAGTGGACTAGTGTCCTAAAAACTGAGCCCACTGACTTAATCTCTTGCCTTTCTTTTATACATATTTTTTAGGGCTAGGGTGCACGTGGGAGTCATGAAGGATGTGAGAGATTTGACAGACATGAAAGTCTTGGGACTCAAGGAAAGGTCAGGTTGGCCCGCACCCTTGGCACCAGGCAGGCTACCTGTCTTCAAAGGTAAGGGAAGGTTAAGGAAGTTACAAGGTTACTATCTAGGTCCAGCACATACCAAGGGAAGGGCATACAGGTAACAAAGACATCTGCTGCAATAGAGGTAGGAGTGTTACAGACTGTTTGGCTAATGCCCATACAGAGTGACCAGGACAGATCTTTAGCTCTGCTTTTACTCTCTTGCCTCATTCTCCCCTTTGAGACTCAAAACAGTTAAGAAGTCTCATCACTATCTTCAAGTCATTGGTGATGCAAGTTCTCTCCAAGGGTAATCTCGCTTCCTGGTCAGAGAACCAAAAATGTTGCAGGAAGATGAGGCCCAATGGAGAGAAAGAGCACCCAAACACCATATTTATAAGAGGAAGGGCTTTATTCACCAGCCGGGAGCTTACGGCATAGAAGAATTCCAAATGGCTGCGCTCTCCGGCTGGCTTGGTCTTTTCCTTTTTACTGACAGTCAAAAAGTTCCACCCCACAGGTACCCTTCTCATTGGCCAGTTTGAATCAAGTGGGAGATGCTATTCCAGGCCCTACCGAACTACAGGATTTCACAGAACTTGGAAATATCCAAGTTCCAGGAAGTTAAGTTTGCAAATTTCTAAGAGCTGAGTCACCATGGAGAGCACACTGCAAGTGTATCCTTGTGGTCTCCTTGAGAAGACCTATTCTCTTAGACCTCACCCTTCTCAGGTATTCTCTCTCATTCCTCCCTTTTGAGACTCAAATACATTTTAATTTGGGGTCTCAATATCAGCTTGTTTTTGTAGGTGCCAATATTAATTACTTTTTAGTACTGAGGTTTTAGGGACTGACTCTTCTTGGGTTTTCTACTCAGGCTTTAATAGTATTGGGGTGGTGGGCTAATATACATGAGTTTTTACTTTTCCCTGTGATATTTTTCTCCCCCATTTCTCAAAGTCCAAAGTCTAATTAAGACAAGTCTCTCGAGGAGTTTCCTCAGGCTTCAGCTATGCATTGATCAACCAGCTCCCAGTATGTGGTTGGAGCAGGGCATGTTGACTGTTTTAAAAGTTACCTTTACTTTCCAAGGGGCTGTGAAGCCCTATTCAGTCAGCTGTGATGACTCCAGGTGAAGATTCCTTTCACCTTTGCTGCTATACATGTGGTCAGGACAATGGTGTAAAGTCCTTTCTACCTTGGCTTCATTGGGACCAGTTTCTGATTCTAGACTTAGACTTGGTCCACTTGATCCTCCATGGAGAAAGGATGTACAGACACAAAAAACAAACAGAATATGGTTAATTGCACCAGTGGAGATTTTCCTTGCTACTCTTTTTAGGGCTTTTTTCTATTCAGTTCAGTCTTTCCCAGTTCTTTTAGGCGTTCCTGCTAAATTGCAGTGGATTGATAGAGGCCTCTTTGAATAACACCAGTGGCAAGGCCTGTATCCAATTAAATTTTGCTTCCTGGCAGAGTTTATCAATTTCTGTTCTTATGGTTCTGTTCATGCACTTTATCCTGTCTAAGCTTTGAGGTCTATAAGTTATTCAAAGCTTTAGCTTATTATTTGCACTAGTTTTGGTATGAAGGCTATCCCACTGTTAAATTTAAACCAGAGTGGCAACCTAAACCATGGGACAATTTCTCTGGGCAATACTTTGCTATGTTAGGAGTCCTTTTTATCTCAGTGGGAAAGGATTTTACCTATTCCAAGTCTGATAGACCATCACCAACAACTACTTGTTCTCGCTAAACCTGGGCATTTCAGTAAAGTCTACCTGGAGGTTCTCGAAGGGCGTTGCTCCATATGACTGGATTCCTGAGGGTACTATCAGTCCTTGGCGTGCTTTGAACTGGCTATAGGTGACAAAATGTAGACTTGCAGTTTTTGCCAGGGCTGCCAGGTGGGAGACGTAGAAGTACTCCTGTCACCAGGTAGCTCCTATAAACTGGGGAACTGCTACTCGTCCATCTGGCATTTTTATCCATTCTTTCTCTGCTGAATAATAAATGCTAGATAATGTACTTGCTGCTGGCAAATCTGGTCCTTTCATTTGGACACTTTGTAGCCACATACCTCTAGATGTCATAAAAGACAGTCTGTGCCTTAGGCACAGCCCTCCAGGGTAGGGTGTCCTAAGAGGAGGTGATCAACATATTGGAGCAGTACACACCCTAATCCCTCAGCCAGGAACTTCTGGAGATCATGAGCCAATGCTTCTCCAAAAATCGTGGGGGAGTTTTTGAACCCCTGTGGCAACCTAGTCCATGTGTACTGGATCACAGTTTCTGTGTCTGGTCTCTCCCAATAGAAAGCAAATAGCCTCTGGTTTCCCAGAGCCAGCCTTATGCTGAAAAAGGTATATTTTAAGTCCAGGCAAGTCGGCCACTTGGCTTCTGCTGGCAGCAGAATCAGCAGAGTATATGGATTAGGCACAGTAGGGTGCAATGTTACAGTTACAAAAATTACTGGGAAATTCTCATTTTAGGTTTTAATTTTTCCTGAGGTATCTATATAGACACAGTAGATAACATTTAATACTGCACAAATTTTTACAGTGTAGCCAGCAGGTGACCTTTGTTGAGTCTTAAGGCTTCAGAGTTAATATAACTATTGTATATAATTCTATACTCTTTGATCAGTTTGTTAGTCTCATTTAAAAGATCAATTTAATAAAACAGTTACATCTGGCTCAGCGCCTGTGGCTCAACGGGCTAAGGTGCCAGGCACGTACACCTGAGCTGGCGAGTTCAAATCCAACCTGGACCCACCAAACAACAATGATGGCTGCAACAACAACAACAAAAAAATGGGCCAGGCGTTGTGGCGGGTGCCTGTAGTTCCAGCTACTTGGGAGGCAGAGGCAAGAGACTCACTTGATCCCAGGAATTGGAGGTTGCTGTGAGCTGTGATGCAACGGTACTCTATCCAGGGTGACAGCTTGAGGCTCTGTCTCAAAAAAAAAAAAAAAAAAAGTTACATCTGTTTTTATGAGTTGACAGTAAAGACAAGGCTGGGATTTAATATAGGTGGGCCACAGCTTTTTTATCTCTGAACCATTTTTCTGTCTCCAATTTCTCTTTTTAATAAAAACAAATTATAGTAGAACTAACTTAGTTGCCAAAATAAACTGTACCTTCAGTATACCGGGTCTGATTATTTGCATAAAGTGCAGTAAGAATAATTAATTATTAGCCATCTAGGTAGTTTTGATTTGCATTTCTCTGATGATTAAGGGTAGTGAGCATTTTTTCATGTGTCTGTAGGCCATATGCCTGTCTTCTTTAGAGAAGTTTCTCTTCAAATCCTTTGCCCATCTTGAGATGGGATCACTTGTTCTTTTCTTGCTAATACGTTTGCATTCTCTATGGATTCTTGTTATTAAACCTTTGTCGGAGGCGTAACCTGCAAATATTTTCTCCCATTCTGAGGGCTGTATGTTTGCCATACTTACTGTGTTCTTGGCCATGCAGAAGCTTTTTAGTTTCATCAGGTCCCAGTAGCATATTTTTGATACTGCTTCAATTGCCTTGGAGGTCCTCCTCATAAAGTATTTTCCCAGACCAATTCTTTCGAGAGAACAAAACAGATTCTTATTGAACTTATGCAAATAACTGTATTGTCAGAAATTAAGAATATTTACAAATGGCTTTCAAATTCCAGAGAAATCAAGGAGAGAGAAAAAAATGCATGTTTCAAATTCTGCTCATAAGTACATACCTTGCTTGAAAAGCTACAAAAAGCTCAAAAGACAGAAAACAATTTTCTTGACTTCTAGAAAACAGAACATAGACAGAATCAATAATATTTCGAACAAAAAGCCATAACAAACTAGCCCAGTTCCATATAACTGATTTCTGTTCTGTTTGAAGTTAGGTTAGCAATACTCATAGATATGTTAACTTTTCAACGAAAGTTCTAAAAATCTGCTTTTAGTCCAAAGGTATTCAATTTCCAAGAACATAGGGAATTTGAATTTGAGAGAATTCGTCAGCCTCTCTTATTATTTCTTTTTCTTTTAGGCTAATCTTTGGACTTAGCCAGTTACATAAAAAAAACACTTTCTTTTTTTAGATGAATTAAAATTATTATCAACAATATATGTTAGGGTAGACTAATGTCTTATACATTAGGATAGACCAATGTTTTGTACATTAGGACAGACCAATGCTTTATACATTAGGACAGACCAATGTTTTATAATATTGAAACATATATATATATATTCATAACTCACACAAAGTTAATCACCATTTCATACTTGACAATGTTTCTTATATACATTTTTCATAAGTCAAATAAGTTTAATTTGTCTTCCTATGACTTTCAGTGGTTTTAATATTTCAAGAAGACCAAATTTAGAGTTGTGTCTTTTTGTTTTTTTTCTGCTGGCCCTGGCTGAGTTCAAACCAGCCAGCCTCAGTGCATGTGGCCAGTGCTGCAACCACTGCACTACGGGTGCCAAGTCCCAAATTTAGAGTTTTGATTTTGGAAGGTTTGTCAAATATCAAAGGCCTAAAAAATTAGTTCAAATAAGATTACGTGCCACAAGATTTTAAAGGAAATACATAGTTAACTGGATCACATGTAAATTTTCTCCAAATTCCCTCTTATGACCTCCACATACAATCTACGAACATTCTAAACTTTCTTTAACATTTGTCCTGCCTTTTACTTTCTTACACCACCATTCTGTTTCAGGACAAAATTTATCATGCAAGATTCTTTCTTTACAAAATTGCCATTCTTTTTTCTGTCTAATTTCTCTTATTCTCAAAAAATCACTTCCCACATAACAGGATCCCAGTTTACCATGAAGTCACCCATTCACTCAGCCAAACTGATAATTAGAAGGTTTAAAAGGCAAGAATCTTATTCTTTGACAGAGACTCAGTTTCCCCAACAATTTAAACAACCAAATAATCACATTTTACAAATGAGAGACATTTTACGAGATATAATATTGATACAGGATTTTCCCATTCAGGGCTGGACAGGGAACCCCCATTTTTCAGGCTCAGGGAACCCCCATTTTTCAGACCCCCACCTCCAGGTACAAACCCTCTTAGTCCCAGCAAGCTCATGTACAAACCTTTTGAATGGCTCCACCCTGACTAAGAAGCACACACCCTAATCCCTTCCCCAGACAAAAACCACAGCAAAGACCTAATAACCTTAGCCAAGATGAGGGGCTGCTTCATTCATTTGCTAGAATACCCCTTTAGTTTGCAAAGGTATTTTTTGATCTACCAAGTCCTGGCCAAAATATCTCTCAGGGCCAATTATTTACCTCTAGACAAAGGACTCATGCAGGAAACCTCTGACCTGGGCTTCCTCCCCCCTTCCAGAGGCTGTTCATATTGGAGACCTGTTTCTTATATGAATACAGCCTCATCCAGTACGAGATTCACACTCTCTCCCCCAGATTTTCAAGGGCCATCCAGAGTTGACTGGACTGCCTGAACTGCAACTCTTTCCAAGGCATGGCCCCTCTGACAATAGCTCTGGCACTCTCTACTCCTTCTGCATGCTCCTCAGTCCAACAAAATCCCATTTTATCACTGATTTGTGGCCCATGGGCTCAATTTTCAAATTCCTGAGGCTAAAGACTCACTGAAGAAATTCCAGTAACAAAAAATTACAACAATATCCTTTCTAATGTCTTTTCATTTTCCCCCAAGACCCACATAGCCATATGGCCACCAAAGACAGACAGAAAACCAAAGAAGGTAGAAAACTTGGAACTTCCAGTTTCTCTCAGAATAGCCAGTGGGCAAAGCTGGAGCAGGGAAGAAGGGCACACTCACACATTCATTTTACCCCGTGAAGGGAGGAGGCGAATCCCCACCTATTGTTACCCATCTCAGTCATTCTCCAAGCACTGACATGCACACAATTCCAACCCATTTCTTAACCTGGGCAGGCCTCGATTTCCCACTTGAGCTGGCGCTTCACCATAGGAGGCAAACCAACACTTCCCTAGGCCCTATGAAGGGAGGTCCAACTCCACCCTCAGACAGTCACACCTCTCAACAGACCTGCCGGTGATCTAATGCCCGAGTTGATCAGGGTCCTTCTTCCACTATAACTATCGTGGGATCTCCAGATCAATCATACCTTGCCTTAGATGTCTTTCTGTATAGGTACCTGTTCCTGAACGCCAGTTCCTCCTAGTGTTTGACTCCTTGAGACGCTCTGAGCGGGTCCTTTCTCTGCCCAGCTGAGGCATCCACACAGAGAGGCCAAATTGCCTCCCTGGCATGCTCAGTAGTTCACGTCGCCCAGGCCAATCAGGGGCCCCCATGTGGGTGTCCAGAGGATTGGTGGCAACTACCAGGTGCATGTTGTCTCCAAGGCTGATCTCGCTTCCTGGTCAGGGAACCAAAAATGTAGCAGGAGAACTGATGCAAACAGAAGACTCCAGGCACCAGTTGATAGAGGAAGTGGCGAGTTTATTCTGGCCGGGAGACTCAGTGGACTATTGTCCTAAAAATTGAACCCACTAACTTAATCTCTTGCCTTTCTTTTATATATTTTTTAGGGCTAGGGTGCACGTGAGAGTCGTGAAGGATGTGAGAGATGTGACAGATGTGAAAATCTTAAAACTCAAGGGAAGTTCAGGTTGGCCCACGCCCTTGATACCAGGTGAACTATCTGTCTTCAAAGGTGAAGGAAGGTTAAGGAAGTTACAAGGTTACTATCTAGGCCCAGCACATACCAAGGGAAGAGTATACAGATAATAAAAACATCTACTACAATAGAGGTAAGAGTATTACAGACTGTTTAATACCTATATAGAGTGCCCCAAATAGATCTTTAGCTCTGCTTTTACTCTCTTGCCTCAATATAATTTACATTCTAGAGGTAAGTCATGCTTTAAACAGGAGTTAATCTAGTAGGTCAATGACAAATAAATATTTTTATTTATGACTCTCCACTTTTCTTTCCATAATATTAGCTTCATTCTAAAACTCACTTGTTCTAAGTCTATAGTTGGCTGCCTGTGGCTTCTCAGTTTACTAGCTTATTTGTTCATATTGAGTGTGTGCAAGAGAACATCTTTTTATATATATTCCATTGAAATGACAGAAAATTTCTTCCTCAGAAACTTTCAGAAATCTTTTTCAAATAAAAATAGTTCACTTTTTCCTGTGTTCATCTGTGACCCAAACATATTATCTCCAGAGGGAGGAGATATAGCTATTGCCCTAAATCAATTAAAATCCTCTTGTAGAAATGGCTGGGTGTGGAATCAACAACATCCAATCCTCTTTATTGAGAAATTCAAGTCCCGTTAGAATGGGGAAATAGAAACTGGGAAAGCAACAACAAGTATCTTCGAGGAAAGGAGGGACTGAATAACATATCCACAATTTTTTTGAAAATCGTGTTTCTCAGCTTGTTATCACATAACTTTTCTTGCTAATGAAGGTTAGCAGGAAGTTATTCTATATTGCTGATTAGAAGTAGACCAATTTATTTTGGAGATAAAGGGGCACATGAGAGCACTGACTTTCTCTTCTGACTTATGAAAGTCTACATGGAAATTTCTCCTTCCAGATGGAAGAGCACCAGACCTCCCCAAGGATAAATTATCCTCAATAGCCACACCACATCAAGGCTCTCTACTCTGTATAGACTGGAAACAAATGTTACAAATATTCGGTAGTGGTTGAAGGTGGTGGATTGCTTTCAGGGTATAGGCAAAGATGGGAAAAAGCATTAGGTGTACATGAGGAAGAAAGGATGAAGAGTGTGTGGGAAAGTCAAAGAAAATGATTAGCGACATACCTGGGAAGCCTGAAAAAAACAATGATCTAAAAGCAAGTTCACATCTGTGAACTCTATTTTTGTATTAATATTTCACTCTATCTTGTCATATTCCTTCTGAATGGCAAAACCCAAAAATAGATAAGTGGAAAGATTAGCTAGGCTTAATTCAAACAACTTATTAGAAAACATATCCTTATTACCTATAGTAAGATTAACAAGCTAGTGCTTTAGGCCAGAGAACAATTATTTTCTGAATTATATACATAAAACACGAATGCATTTGTGTGTTTTCCTTTTTCCCTTGCACTCCCTTGTTCCCTCTTTTTCTTATTTTGGCTTAGACAAGTTTGAAATTTAAAACTTCTAGAACTTACATTTTAGAGACATTTGTTGATGTCCAGAAATCAAAATGGAAAATTGAATAAGAAGAAAAATAAAAGCACCTGGGATTTCTCCATTTTATAAATGTTATGAAAAAGAAATCAGAGAGAAATAGTACACGTAGTTGAAAATCAATCAAAGGGTTATTCCCATCA
>CAUYRH010145915.1:0-19858 GCA_963574655.1 Perodicticus potto | reverse complement strand
CAGGGTCTAATTTGGGATGAATCGCCCCCAAGAAGAGTCACCACACTTAGGTCGATGCAAAAGCAAGAGGCAGATTTATTTCTGGCGCGTCAGAGTCCCTCAGCCGCTCGGGGAGAAGGAGGGGGCCCCCTGAGCAGCTGTTACAGTCTAGTTTTAAAGCTTCAAACCTCAGGGAGGGGAGGTTTTGGGTGAGGGTGATAGGCTTGATAGGCTTGCAGGGGGAGTTGGTCGGGTGGGGACCTGCCGGGTGTTGAGCAAGATATGGTAGGGTAGCTAGTAGGGTAGCCTTATCACAAGGCAGTGTCACAAGGAGTGGTGGTAAGTGGAAAATTCCTAGTAAGTTGTTTTTCTCTATGTTGTTTTCTTTTCAGCAGAAGTCCCAGGGGAGGGGGAGAAGAACATGGAGGTACATAGGTTCTCTCAAAGTGACCATATTTTACAGTGAATATGGTAAAATAAATATTGCATTGTTTCTTTTTCTTATGTAAGTTTCCTCTTGCTATTATTGATAGGCAAGAAACATAATGATCCTGAAACTGAGCTGTGATGTCACGGCACTCTACCCAGGGCGACAGCTTGAGGCTCTGTCTCAAAAAAAAAAAAAAAAAAAAAAAAATTCTTCCATTTGGGCTTGTTTACAGACATACCATTTTTATTACACATGGCTACTATAAAGTACAAAAGCATTGTGTTAGGCATTTTTTATGCATTTTTCTCTATCCTTGCACCATGTAAGCTTGGTATTATTATTCCTGTTTCTCAGACGATGCTCTGGTTATCCACTCCATGTGTATACCACATACCACATTTTATTTATCCATTCATCTGTTGACAGACATTTGGGTTATTTCCGTCTTTGGGCTACTGCGAATAATCCTGCTATGCACATGGGTGTACATATATCTGTTCAAGTCCTTGTTTTCAGTTCTTTTGTGTATCCGGGAGAACTGCTGGATCATATTGCTAATTCTATATTTAGCTTTTCGAGGGCCTGCCATGCTGTTTGCCACAGCAGCTGTACCATTGTACATTCCCATCAACAATGTCCAAGGATTTCATTCTCTCCACAGCCTTTGCAACCTTTGTTATCTTCTGTTTTCTTGTTTTTTTTTTTTTTTTTAGTAATAGCCATTCTAATGAGTGTGAAGTGGTATTAGCCACCACTTTTTTTTTTTTTTTTTTTTGAGACAGAGTCTCACTTTGTCATCCTTGGTAGAGTGCTGTGGCATCACAGCTCACAGCCTCCTCAAACTCCTGGGTTTAAGCAATTCTCTTGCCTCAGTCTCCCAAGTAGCTGGGACTACAGGCGCCTGCCACAACACCCTGCTATTTTTAGAGGTTTCGCTTTGGCTCAGGCTGGTCTCCAACCTGTGAGCTCAGGCAATCCACCTGCCTCCGCCTCCAAAGTGCTGGGATTACAGGCGTGAGCCACTGCGCCCGGCCTAGCCACAACTTTTGTTTCTTTTTTCTTTTCTTTCTTTCTTTTTTTTTTTTTTTTTGAGACAGCCTCAAGCTCTCACCCTGGATAGAGTGCTATGGCATCACAGCTCACAGCAACCTCCAATTCCTGGGCTCATGCAAGTCTACTGCCTCCACCTCCCAAGTAGCTGGGACTACAGGTGCCTGCCACAACGGCCCGGCCATTTTTTGGTTGCAGCCGTCATTGTTCAGCAGGTCCGGGCTGGATTCGAACCCGCCAGCTCAGGTGTACGTGGCTGGCACCTTAGCCCGTTGAGCCACAGGCGCCAAGCCACTTTTGAATGGTAAATATTTGAGGAAAATAGCAGCACCCAACATGGACTCAACTCCTGGGTTTCTCTTCTCTCCAGACTCTTGGACCATCAAGTCCTCACTGCCTTTGGTAGTCCTCTAAAACCGTCACACTTCTTGTAAAAATACTTTGTCTCCAAAAAAAAAGAAAAAAATTTTTTTTGTCAAAAAACAAATAAAAAAAAAGTAAGAATATTTTGTCCAGCTTTTCTAGTGTACTCAGTAGGAGATTGGAGATTGGTTGAAACAAACTCTCCTAGAAAATAATTTTACAACAACTTGCACTGTGGCATTGCTAAGAAAACCTATAAGGTCACTTATACATAGTAATCATTAGTGCTTTTCTAAATATTCATTTTAGATTTATCTCCTTGTTTTTGAGACATAGTCTTACTTTGTCTCCCTTGGTAAAGTGTGGCATCCTAGCTCACAGCAACTTCAAACTCTTGGAGTTCAGAGATTCTCTTGCCTCAGCCTCCTGAGTAGCTGGAACTATAGGCACCCACCACAATGCCCAGCTATTTTTAGAGATGTGGTCTCGCTCTGGCTCAGGCTTGTCTTGAACCTGTGAGCTCAGGCACTACCCACCTTGGCCTCCCAGAGTGCTAGGATTACAGCCGTGAGCCACTGTGACCGAACTATTTCTCTTCTTCTGAGCACATGTTAGGATTGTACTTCTTGCTGTCCTTGTGTTTAGGTAGAGTCATGAGACCAGTTCTGGCCACTGATTTTCTTTAGTGGATAAGTTTAAACAGGAGCAATATGTATCATTTCAGGGGCAAAATGTTTAATTGCTGAATGAGACCTACCATGAACATTGCCATGATCACTAGCAATGTTCTAGGTAGTGGTTTCTCCACCCCTCCTTTCTAGCTAGGAACACAAGATGTAGGATAATTCTTGGCCAGGTAGATCTGATTTCACTTCCTGACTCTTATTAATTGCATGCCCTGTGCCAGTCCCAGGCCCTGTGTACAACTCTGATGAAACTGAATACCAGTGCAAGGCTCTTGGGAGGATTAGTGACCATAAATGGAGACTAGCTGGAAGCTGTTATTATTAAAATAATGTTTCCTGTGAGTGTATGTCTGAATTAAGTACAGCTAAGCATTGAATAGCTTCAGTGAGTGGATGTGGTCTATAGGGAACTCAAGGGCAGCTGTGCCAAATCCAGATGTCAGCAAGGCTTCACCCTCAAGCAGTTCTGACTCCAGAAAGGAAGTCTGGGGGAAGCTGTGTCCAACCCCATGCATGTAAACACCTTGCCTGACTCACATCCTGCCTGGGCTTTCCTCTCCTGTCCCTGCTTGCTCCCCTCGGCAGGCGTAGGGACTTGCTGAATCATCAGAGGCCCAAGACTTGAGTTGATGGCCTCCTCAAGAGGCTAACCTCCCAAAGGACCAATACAGATGGTGCCACAACTGCCCCTTCAGACATTTCAGCTTTCATCAATTTCTATCCAATAGTAGCAATAGATACTTCAAAACTGCAATTTTTTTTTTTTAATGAGACAAAGCCTCAAGCTGTCGCCCTCGGTAGAGTGCCATGGCATCGCAGCTCACAGCAACCTTAAAGTCTTGGGCTTAAGCAATTCTCTTCCCTCAGCCTCCCAAGTAGCTGGGTCTACAGGCGCCAACCACAACTCCTGGCTAATTTTTCAGTTGTAGTTGTCATTGTTGTTTGGCCCGGGCTGGATTTGAACCCGCCAACTCTGGTGTATGTGGTTGGCGCCTTAGCCGCTTGAACTACAGGCACTGAGCCAAGACCACCCATTTTCAATCCCAATCCCCAGTGACTCAAGTGATCTCTGACTCTGTCCATAATGCACAGGAAGCAGTTTCAGAAGAAGAGACTTCCATCCATAATCTCCAGGTTTTGAGCTCATTTCAAATAGATATTTTAAACTTTACAACAAAGAAAGAAAGGAATATGAAAATAATTGGTCTCGGCTTGGTGCGTATGGCTCAAGCTGCTAAGGCGCCAGCCACATAGACTTCAGCTGGCGGGTTCGAATCCAGCCCGGGCCCGCCAAATAACAATGACGGCTGCAACCTAAAATAGCCAGGCGTTATGGCGGGCGCCTGTGGTCCCAGCTACTTGGGAGGCCAAGATAAGAGAATCGCTTGAGCCCAGGAGTTGGAAGCTGCTGTGAGTGTGATGCTACAGCACTCTACCCAGAGCAATAGCTTGAGGCTCTGTCTCAAAAAAAAAAAGAATGAAAGAAAAGAATTAGTCTTTATAATAAAATAATAGAAAAATGATTAACTCCTGGTTTTCAGTGGGGCCTAAAATCTCTCTGCCTGCTTTCTTTCTCTTGCCAGCAGCCGCCCCCCACCCCTGTGGATTTCTATTTCCACAAACCATTCAGAACCCTAACCAACCAATAGGAAATGTAAATTCTCTTTACATTTCTCAATTTAGTCGTTTAGAGTTTGTTCCTTTAGGTCTTAAGTGATTTCTGAACTTAAGATGACCAGTCATGTCTAAAGGTTGGACACACCTGGAAGGGTGCCTGTCTTCAATCTCGCCTGGACAAAGACAGACACAGCATTCACAATACCTTGTGAATTCAGCTGCAATTACTCGTTTTTATTTTTCCCCCTTAAATTCAGCTACCCACGGGACCTCAGTGCTGACATTCTTCCTTTTTTTTTTTTTGTAGAGACAGAGTTTCACTTTATTGCCCTCGGTAGAGTGCCGTGGCGTCACACAGCTCACAGCAACCTCCAGCTCCTGGGCTTCAGTGATTCTCTTGCCTCAGCCTCCTCTTCCTTTCTTTCTTTAGAATGCCACCTCGCTTCTCTCACTTCTCTCTCCTCACCCATCTTCCCTTCTCTCACTTCCCACTGTTTGTTCTCCTCACTTTCTTTCTCATCTCTTCCCCCCAACTCCCACCAGTCCCTACACCCCAAACTGGATCTCTGTTTTTGTCAAGGCAGGCCTGCTTTACAGTCTTCACTCCTCCTGTAGATTAAAAACACTAGGAAAACCCAAGCCTCTTGTCTCTTTATACTCAATCCCCCTGACAATCTCAACGACCACCGCTAGAGAAAGTTTCACCTCTTCCCCAAAACACAGTTACACCCCCAGCTATACAAGCTCTTACAAGAGCAACTCTGGTGGGAACCCTTTCCACCTGGACACTGAAGGGGTCCCCGCCCCAAATATGCAGGATCTCAAGAATGGCTCCTTTCTATCAACGTTTCCTCTTGCCTCAATGACACTGACATCTTTTTTCTATGCAGACCCTTTACTTATCTATACCTCACAACAAACTGGACTGGCATCTGCACTCTTGTCCCACTTTCCCCTAATATATCCCTCCTTCCAAGCAACGAACAAGTCCCAGTCCCCCTTCACATCCTACTTAGGGCAAGCACACCGTCCAACTAATCCCTCTCCTCGTGGGGCTAGGTATCACAGCAAAAGTTTCCACTGGGACTGCTGGCCTAGGAATCGGTACCCATTAATTCCAAATGATGTCCACTAAGCTGGCCAACAGCCTCCAGGAAGTCTGTAATCAGTTACAACTCATACAAGATCAGGTGGACTCCTTGAAGATTTTAGTTCTCCAAAACCAGAGAGCCTTAGATCTACTCAAGGCAAGGGAAAGAGGACTTTAAACTTTTTTACAGGAGGTCTACTGTTTCTACACTAACAAGTCCGGTCTGATCTGAGAGAGCATCACCCAACTCCAGGAACAGGCTACCTACTTGTAATCTCAAAATGAGGGATCTTGGTTCAATAGCCTGTGGGGACACTAGATTTTACCCCTCTAAGGCCCTCTCACTGCAACCCTCCAGTTGTTAACCAGTGCCCCTTACATCATCTAACTCTTGTCCTTGTTTATTCAAGACAGGACAGAAAAGGTGTCAACCACAATTGCAAACCAATTTGTCCTATTCCCCAAACCCATGCAGCCCTACCAACATGTGACTCATCCCACTAAGGACAACTATGACCCTACTCATCTGGAAGTAGTTTCAGAAGACTGACTATTGTCCGAATCACCCCTTTTAACAAGAGTCAGGAATGCATTAACCCTCTTCCTCTACCTCCTCTCCTGGAACAAAAGACTTTAGAGGGCCTAGCTACCCTACCCAAACCTTTGTGCCAAAGACCCTAGCCCATCAAAATCCTCCAGCAGGCAGTGGAATTCTTCCCCCTCTGCAGGCCCATATAAAAAAGGGTCTCTAACCGCCCTCAGTGCAGACACTGTTTTTGGCTCTATCTAGGTGGGTTTCTGCTGCTTTCTTTAAACCTGGCCTGAAACTCCATTCTTTGGTCTCATCTCTGGGCAGGTGCTGGCCACTGACCTTTCAGTACTCATTCACTCTCATGGTCCCTGATCTTCTCTCTCTCTATTCTGCTCCCAACTTCTTCTGGGTCATCCTGGCCTCCCAATCACAGGCTCTATAAACCACCCACTTCCTCACAGGTGGTTTGCTTCCAATCAGGGACCTTCCCATCATTCCCAAGGTAGAGCTGCCTGGAAAGAATCAGGCTAGAATGTTTAATGAACTCCACTAAAAGCCTAAAGATCCTTGAAAGAGCTTTGCAACACAGGAGAATAGAACTCCATGTAGTACTTAGTACAGAGAGCTTCCCAAATCCTTCAGCCACACCAGTGGTCTCCCTGCTATGGCCACAGTTCAGATTTTTTTCTGAAACCCCATGCTTCAGATTGTTTCTAAGACCACTAAAGGAAATAGAAAC
Source organism: Perodicticus potto (assembly GCA_963574655.1). NCBI lineage: Eukaryota > Metazoa > Chordata > Mammalia > Primates > Lorisidae > Perodicticus > Perodicticus potto. Next base: position 13,372 of record CAUYRH010145915.1, on the reverse strand, counting down.
CCTTGAGTATTGCCTTTATTTATTTTTTTATTTTTGGAGACAGAGCCTCAAGCTGTCACCCTAGGTAGAGTGCCATAGCATCACAGCTCACAGCAACCTCCAACTCCTGGGCTTAAGCGATTCTCTTGCCTCAGCCACCCAAGTAGCTGGGACTATAGGCACCCGCCACTGTGCCCGGCCATTTTTTGGTTGTAGTTGTCATTGTTGTTTGGCAGACCCGGGCTGGATTCGAACCTGCCAGCTTTGGTGTTTGTGGCAGGTGCCAAGTCAAGTATTGCCTTTATTATGCAGAACAGTTTAGCCCTTTTGATCTGTTAAGGGCTTACTTCAGCCTGACCTCAGGGCCTTACCTTTGTATAACCAAAGGGTCCATTAATGTGTTTTCCAAAACAAAAGATAAATTCTTTCCCAAGATGAATTCTTCTCCCACTCTTGGAATGCAGAAATGCTGCAGTTGAAAAATACAACAAAGCTAGAACAGCTTCCTTTATTTCTACTTCTATTACTTACCACAGAAATAAATAATGCTAGGATGTGTGCTGGGATGCAAAAGATATAGCTTTTATATAACAACACACCTACAACGAATGCACACAAACAGATGAATTAAATAAACAATATTTACTTTTATTACTTGGGATACACACCTTGGTATTTTATATTCTATTCAGTTTTAAGACTCTGATCAAGACCCATGTAGGAGAGCAAAACGTACTACCCTAAAATATGCCACTGTTGGAGACCAGAAATTGCCCCTGTAGAGGAGTGAAAAATGGCTTCTCTTCACCCTCTGGGTTCCTTGGCTGGGCTATGAATTAAATTAGCATAAAACAGATTGACAGGAGAAAAAAGTCAGACAAATGATGCTAATATAGTATCCTGAGCTGCAGAAAGGAATAGGGTCTCCGGCTTCTGAGGGACAAGTTATGGAAGGGTTAAAGGAGGAAATATATGGTGAATAAAGGTTGTCTTGTTATGCAAATGAAATGTTTCTCCGGTAATAAAAGTTGTCTAGAACAGCCTTAGAAGAATAGGTGATAGTGTGTTTGCGCTGAGGTCAACCTCCAGTCTCCTCTCCTGTGATCTCAGTTAATCTTCTCTGATTGATGAGATTCCCAAGGAGGGGATTTATGACAATTGAGTTCCCCATGGAGGATCTGTCTTTAGGCAGCGTGAACAAATGCAAACATGAAACAGGCAATCCAGGGTAGCCCCTGTGGCTCAAGGAGTAGGGTGCTGGCCCCATATACTGGAGGTGGTGGGTTCAAACTTGGCCCTGGTCAAAAACTGAAAGAGCCAATCCTTCAATATGGATTCCAAGTGGGTCTAAATTTACAACAGATATCTCGGGGTTACATGCAAACTCAGAGTTCTCTGAAAACTGGTACTTTTTTTTTTTTTTTAAATTTCTGGGACTTTCTGGCTCGGTGCCTGTGGCTCAACAGGCTAAGGCGACAGCCATGTACACCTGAGCTGGCGGGTTCGAATCCAGCCCGGGCCCGCCAATCAACAATGACAGCTGCAACCAAAAAATGGCCAGGTGTTGTGGCAGGCGCCTGTAGTCCCAGTTACTTGGGAGGCGGAGGCAGGAGACTCTCTTGAGCCCAGGAATTGGAGGTTGCTGTGAGCTGTGATACCACAGTACTCCGTCCAGGGTGACAGCTTGAGGCTCTATCTCAAAAAAAATACATAAATAAATAAATAAATTTCTGGGACTTTCTGAGCTAACTGAGCTAACCAATTAGAGCTCACTAACCTCAACCAATAAAGGTTCAGCTATATCACCCAGTCAGAACTCAACCACATCAACCACTGAGAACTAAGCAATTTCCAATCCTTCCCTCGCATAGATAAATCTGGGAACCTGGGCAGGAAAGTTTGTCATAAAACCTGAAATCTGCCTTTGTTCTCTGACCACATCGTTGTTTTACATTGAATGTCTCTTCAGTTTGTAAACTGGTCACTAGAATAAAGGCTCATTCTTTAAAGTTCCTTTTCAGAGCATTTTTTGTTCACAGACGATACCCCTAAGGGACACTCTGAGAAAGCCTCTGCCTGCATCTGCTGTTCCCAAGTGCCCTCAGTTCAAAGTCATCGGCACCAAAGCTCCATATTTGCCAATGGCATTTCCTGAAGCTGCTCACCACTCCAAATATGCCTTTATGGCATAAGGATTATTTTTGATCTGATTATTTTGAGAAATAGCAGACACAGAAGAGGCTCTGAAACAGTACTAGTTACCCTTTTGTAAGCAAAATTTACATTTATAAAGTTAATCTCCGTTTGTAAGAATATCTCCCCTCTGTACATGGCAGGGAAGGATGACTCTAAATTTCAAGACTCTTATCAGTGGAGAAGGCGCTGACTTCAATCTGCATGGCACCTATTACCCTTGTTTACTGTACTTTTCCTTCCCATAACTTGCCTTCCCCACACCTTTCTTTTTTGTTTAGCTCAAGATGGTATCTCAGCTCAAGTTTTAGCTACCTCTTTGAGTTATTCTTGAGTTTCTCTGAAATGTGTATGAGATATGCATGTCATTAAACTTCTGTTTGTTTTCCTCCTGCTAATCTGTCTTTTGTGGCAGAAGCCTGAGCTGAGAACCTACCAGAGCAAGAAGGAAAAGTTTTTTTTTCTTGCCCTATACTCAGTAAATGTTCTTCATGACCTGCTGATGGCTCACAAGCTGTACTTTGAAAAACACTCCACCAAATAGAATATCCCTTATCTTCCCTCTCAGGCCTAAGATAAGTATTTGCGTAATGCTTTAATACCTACAAAGCATGTTTTAAAGCATGCATTATCCCATTTAATCCTTGCATGACCCTAAAATGGGAATAATAACTTCCTTTTTGTAGATAGGGAAAACAAGGGCTAAAACGTTGGAGCAGCTTATTCAAAGTCACATAGCCAGAGATGGGAAAAGTTTGGAAACACATTTCTGAATCTAAATCCAGTGCTCTTTCACCAAACCAGACTTCTAGGCCCACTTTATTAATACCCTCGACCCTATGGATTAGGTGAAACTAAACAAAGGAAGCCCTTTTTGTGTATGCTGGATGCTTAGTGCTCATAAAATCTCACAATTCTTCATCAGTCTGAAGTTGGCATACCTGTATTTCCTCCCCTTCTCCCAGCCCAGAAGGGCTGACAGAGCTGGGAAGTTCTTTGCAGAGGTATGAGATGTACCTGCCCCAGGACAAGAAGTCCCTGCACCCACCTCAGCCTTTACTGTGCCTGGCCCAGGTACCTCCTGTGAGCACAGCAGGAGAGCTCAGTCCTTGCCGAGGCTGGGAGTTGGAGGGACTTAGCCCAGTGTCTTAGTCGGTTCAGGCTGCTATAACAAAATAGCAAAAACTAGGTAGCTTCTATAAACTAAAATAAAATCTTAAGTCCCTCAGCTGACTGAAAGGACACACTCTCGGTCAAGGGGACCCCAGGAAAACCTTAAAGCTGAGTTGCCAGCCACGAGGAGAAGAGAGATCAGACACACCTAGTTATACCCTCACTTCTGTTGTTATTCTTTGGGACAAAATCAAGATACTAAATCATTATCAGGCTGAAGCCCAGGTGAGACAAAAGTTAAATCACATCTGCAGGTCTTTGACATACTTAATAGATCCCTTGAGTCTCAGTATATGTCTGGTGGCTTATCTCTGATTAACAGATGCCCTTAATTTAAAGCATTCCAACCTTTCAGGCAAAGCTTCATTTCTTTAACCAATTGCAAATCAAAGAATCTTTAAACCCACTCAAATTTTTAAGCCCTCACTTTCAGATGTCTTTTTGCCTTTTGGGGCCAAACAAGTGTATGCTTTCCATGAATTGATTTATAAATTAATGTATAATACTTGTCTTCCTAAAATGTATAAAACCAAACTGTAAATCCAACTATAGGGGAACCACTTGCTCAAGGCTTCTTGGCCAGGGCTCTCCGGACCACATTCATACATATTTGGCTAAGAATAAACCTCTTTAAATTATTTTACAGTTTGGGTTCTTTTCCATTGCTACTTATAAACAACAGAAACTTATTTCTCACAGTTCTGGAGTCTGAGAAATCCAAGATCACGTTCTGGCAGATTTAGTGTCTGTGAAGGGCTCATTTCTTGGTTCACAGATGGTGCCTTCTTGCTGTTTTCTCATATGGTAGACGGGTCAAGGCAGCTCCCTGAGCATTGGCTGAGGTCACGAATTCCATTCATGAGATATCTGTTCACTTCCTAAAGACCCTATCTCCTAATTCCATCTCCTTAGGGGTGCACATTTTAACATATGAATTTTGGGGGTGACACAACATTCAGATCATAGCATCCAGGAAGCTGGAAAATGATCCTAGATGTTGGGAAAGGAAAAATGGCTTTCCTCTATTATTCTCGATTCTCTAGTTGAGCTGTGAATTAAATTGACATTCAGACAGATTACTAGGCGCCGTGCCTGTGGCTCATTGAGTAGGGTGCTGGCTGCACATACCAAAGGTGGCAGGTTCAAACCTGGCCTTGGCCGAACTGCAAAACAGAAAAATAGTAGGGCATTGTGGCGGGTGCCTGTAGTCCCAGCTACTCGGGAGGCTGAGGCAAGAGAATCGCCTAAGCCCAGGAGTTGGAGGTTGCTGTGAGCTGTGTGACGCACGGCACTCTACTGAGGGTGATAAAGTGAGACTCTGTCTCTACAAAAAAAAAAAAAAAAATAGACAGATTACTAGGAGGAAAGCCATGTTTAATTACATGCATATGTGGGCGGCCCCATATACCGAGGGCTGCGGGTTCAAACCCGGCCCTGGCCGAACTGCATCAAAAATTAGCCAGGCACTGTGGCGGGCACCTGTGGTCCCAGCTACTTGGGAGGCTGAGGCAAGAGAATCGCCTAAGCCTGAGAGCTGGAGGTTGCTGTGAGCTGTGACTCCACGGCACTCTACCAAGGGCGATAGAGTGAGATTCTGTCTCTACGAAAAACAAAAATTACATTCATATGCATTTCAGTCCTACAAAGTGTGAGACTTGAAGAAGGACCAGATGAGTGAAACTTCGGTAGATAGCATCCTGAGCTACAGAAAGGAATAAGGGCTTGGGGCTTCTCAGGGGGGAAGGTGACACAATGTATGTGTGTGTGGGGGGAAATGTATGATGAATAAATGTTATCTTGTTATACAGGTAAGTCTTTTTTTTTTTTTTTAGACAGAGCTTCAAGCTGTCGCCCTGGGTACAGTGCTGTGGCATCACAGCTCACAGCAACCTCCAACTCTTGGGCTCAAGCCATTCTCTTGCTTCAGCCTCCCAAGTCGCTGGGACTACAGGTGCCGGCCACAACGCCTGGCTATTTTTTTTTTGGTTGCAGCCATTATTGTTGTTTGGGGGACCCAGGCTGGATTCGAACCCACCAGCTCAGGTGTATGTGGCTGGTGCCTTAGCCTCTTGAGCCACAGGAGCCGAGCCTATACAGGTAAGTCTTATAGGTAATAACAGTTTTCTGCAACAGCTCATTTCCTAATGCAGATACTACTACTCCTGTGTCTGTAGTTTCTCAGAATAACCAGCTCAAAATATGCCCCAAAAGTATATTTTGGAGTGGCATATTTTGGTCTCCTACAGTCATATTTTGGGGTGATATTGGGCCCCAACACATGAAAGGACAGTCCATGGGCTGTGGTAACCTGGAAAGCTGGGAGGAGAAGACAACCACCAGAGTGGCTTTGGCTGGAAAGTCCCTGGAGAATGTGACCTAATGAACTGATAAAAAGAAGGGGACATCATAGACCCACCCAGTGTGGGGGTGGGAAGGAAAAAGTGGGGATAGAAAATCTGGATTGTACTTTTCAAGTTTAAACATTGCCTCCTCCTTCTCTCTTAGACAATTCTGCTTCCTTGGGTTTTCTACATAAGGGAACAGGTGGGAAGGAACAAAAGACTTCTGTGTTTGTAGGAAAGCTATTTAAACGCTGATACACATGGAGAAACTGGTGAAGAAGAGCTTGTTAAATGGGCTACTGGCTCTGCAAACCAGTGAAGTGACCCCTGCGTTCAGAGAGAGGCACACCAGGGCCAAGAGGCCTGGATGGGAGAATTGTTTCTATGTGTTCTACGCTCTGGATCCAGCTTTGAGTATGTGGGATAGTACTCTCTTCCCGCCCAGAGAATCCCAGATTTCAGAGCTTCTAGGACTGCACTTCTTTCCAGCACCAGCAAAGTCCCTCGGCTCCCATGTAGGCTGTTGTTGTTGACGGCCCATATACCATTCAAATTCAGACACTGTCAACTGCAAGATATATTATTATCTTATGTACCATTATATAAGGGGAAAAGTGCCAAAGATGGAGACTCTACATCCTCCCACAGAAATGGCTGGCCAGACCTGTGTTGTTCTCAGTGCTAGCATCGTGTAGAGGGGAGAACAACAGTGCTATCCTGAGAGTTTGAATGACAAACCTGTAGATTTGAGGTCTGAATTCATACTGTCAATTTGCTCTGAAAACATCCAGCAAAAAATTAATTTAAGGTGGTCTCAGATTGATAGTGGCCAGAAGTGATTGGCAATGTGTTTCATCGCAGGGAGGACTCAGCCTCAGTCCCTGCTGACAGCCGTTATAGAACACATCTTAATTTTAGTGATGTTAAAATGTGGATAAATGTGTTGCTTAAAATTAATAACCCATGGGCATGGAACAGATAGGATGTTGGCTGAACTGGTAACAAGTTATCCATGTTTGTCTTGAACCTTCCAGTCATGCTTGCCATGAATTCCCAAGGTCTTAGACAAACCACAGAGGTTGATCACTCTACCTACCCACTTCTCTTTTTTTTTTGAGACGGAGTCTTAAGCTGTCACCCTGGGTAGAGTGCTGTGGCGTCATAGCTCATAGCAACCTCCAACTCAGACTAAAGCAACATTCTTGCCTCAGTTTTTCTATTTTTAGTAGAGACAGGGTCTCACTTTTTGCTCAGGCTGGTCTTGAACCCATGAGCTCAAGCTATCCACGTGCCTCGGCCTCCCAGCCCTCTCCTCTTCTGGGGTCATCTCCTCTGAATGAAGGGGCCTTCTTCCCTACAGGGGTGGGGTGATTGTACCAGGTCACCAACACCTGCCCCAGGGGCAGAAAACCACAGGCCAGTTAGCACTGGCGATTGAGACCTAATTGAAGAGGATGAGAGAATGTGGAAATTTGGACTGGGGAATCTGAAGAGCTGAGAAAATTTTCTGAGACATCAAGGCTGGCCCAGTTATTCAGGTTTTCTTGGGTACTTGTGCATTGAAGTCATTTCAGTAAATTCTCCCTTTTAATTATGTGCTCTTTGGGGGAGGGCCGAGAGTTAATTTCAGTACATCATTTGTCCTACAGCTAACGGGCTCTGACTGAGGCAGGGAGCCTTCCCTGCAAGGGTTTTTAGAGGCTCCAGGACTGTCTTAGGGACTGTGCGTGACATTTGAGGAGGTGGCAAGAGGGAACCAGCTACGCTTATCAGTGGGTCCTTATGCTGAGGGGATGGGCTGTCCTCAGGCAAGGTTGTCTAAGTGAAGCAGAAATAACGAGTTCTATCCAGCACTGCTGTTATTCCCATAACTCTGTAATTAGCAGAATGCTGTGAATTATTTTCTAAACAAAAGCCAAGAGAATAGTGTAACAATCTCTGTTTTGTTTGGGTACTAAATAACTGTACTTGGAGTTGTGTTTGTTTCCAAGCTCCTTTTCACATGTTTTCCTTTTCTTATTCCCTTCCTCCTATGTCAGTAAACTGCTTGAGGGAGGCAGAATGTTCTCATGTTTGCCCTCACAGGGCCGGCATTGGTATTCATTTTCCTATAAGCTCCTCAAAGACAGGGAGCGGGTCTTTGCGTGTTCCTGACACTGAGCGCAGTCATGGCACCTAATAAGCTGTTGAATCGAGCTGAGCTGAACATTCAGCGTTAAATACCTGAACCAAGGGTAGACATCTTCACCCATTCATACGCTGAGTAGTTAGTAAATTCCTATTACATGTCTCTTAACAGCTTACATTCTAGTGGAAGGCGGAAACAATCCTAGTAAGCAAAGTCATAATAAGTTATGATAAGTGCTATGGGAAACAAAAAGGGGAAAGAGGCCTAATTTAGATAGAAAGATCAGGGAAGACCCCTCCAAGGAGGTGACAGCTGTCAGAGAAGAAGGCTTTTCCTCTGGTCTCTTAGGTTTAGTGTTGGGGAGCCTGTGAACTAAATGGACAAAACAGAGATCAGCAAGTTAAAAGATAGAATTTTATTCATATACGTAGGTGGGAGTTCACAGGAAAATGTGACTCAAAGGGATGGTTAGATTTGGGGTTGTATATATATCCTCTTCATAGTGAAAGTGGGGGAGAAGAACGAGAATTTATCAGAAAACAAAGGACTTTTAGGGTGGAGTAAACAGGCCCGAGGAGACTAGATGGGAGCTGTGATGGTTTTGTGGCAATGTCTATTTGGATGAGTTCTTATATCCTTGGGGTGTCTCCTCTCTGGTGATAAGAGTCCATCTTCCGGGCGGTGCCTGTGGCCCAAAGGAGTAAGGTGCCGGCCCCATATGCTGGAGGTGGTGGGTTCAAACCCAGACCCGGCCAAAAGCTGCAAAAAAAAAAAAAAAAGAGTCAATCTTCCCTGGTTTGGAAACTCCTAAAAAGGAAATTTATGAAAGTCGAATTCTTTAGATAAGCCTTGTTTTTAGGCAGATAAGGGGAGTTCAGAGAAAAACCCTCTTCATGGTGGTATATTCCAGATCCCTTCACTACAAAGGTGCCGCAAAGGATAAGGAGCTGGCCATCCACTCTCAAGAGCCAAGGGCATTCAGTCCGAACAGCATGGGCAGAGTCCCCGGACCAGATAGAGCTTTCTTGCTAGAATATAAGGAATAGGAAGGGTACTAAGGGAAGAGTTTGAAGAGGAAGGTGGTGCCAGGCCATGAGGGATTTGTGGTCTCTAGAATTTTGTGGTGAGTTTTCTAAAAGCCATGGGGCGGGGAGAGCTGGGCCTGGATTTGAGCTTTACTTCTGCTAAGAACCACAGTCCTGGACAAATTCCCTTTCTTCTTTGATCCTTAGGTTCCCTCCACTGTAAAATGGGATCTTTGTCTCCATGGGCTTCAGAAAGCCTGTGTGTGGGTGGGTGCCAGGTGCTGGCACACGGCAGGGTCTGCTATGAGGAAGTATGGCTGCAGGATCACTAGTGCTCGTGGGTAGAGGAAGAAGCAGCAAATTGTCTACATTCTTTTGCTCAATGTCACCACATCTCTAAGAGGTAGATATTCATCTCCAATAAAAACCCACTGGAATGAGAGAGTCAGGGTCATCAAGTGCCTGAGTAGCAGAGCTGGGACTGAAAGACCACTGCAATTGTCAATAGGTGCTGAGTTGGGGCCAGGAGGGGTCTTGAGCAGTTAAAGATCCAAGTTTTTTCCTTTCTTAATGAGCAGGCAAGGAGGACCTATGATGCCCTCCAGAAGATGAGCGGCCCAAGAAGCACCGGGTGAGGAATGCGGTTGGTGCTGAATGGAGTCCTAGCTATAGCCTGTGGGAAGAAGTGGCAAGATCACCTAAAGCTTCCTGATACTAACTAGCCCTTCCCAGCTGTAGGACTTATGAGAACTGAGGGCCAGATAACTTTCCAAAAGAACCCAAAAATGAATCAACAAAGGTAGGGTTTTAGGTGCTGTGTTTCCTAGGCTGACTGAGTCTTCTCAGACCACAGCTGTAGGCCTCTGGGCCAACCCATCTGGCTGGCCAACTCTTAGAGGACTCTGTGGGTTTCTCCTGCTGCCCTCAACAGGAGGACGGAAGGGGATGCTCCACTGACCTCAGCGGTTGGAGGTCACTAACGTTTCCTACCATCAATTTCCATGTCACATCCTCTCCCCAAGTCCCCCACCTTGGGGTAGGGAGGGGATGCTGTCACAGATGCCCCACGCTTGATTCAGGGAGGGCTGTCATGTCCTCTTCCTTTTTCCTGGGCCCCTTTAATGCCTTTGCCAAGTGCTGAGCTTCCCTGAGCATCCCTGCTTCTCTGCCAAGGCCATGAGAGAGCCAAGGGCCAGGAACAGTAGCTCAGAGCCAGAGGCTAGTGGTGGCCTTAAAAATATGTGCAGGAATTAATTCTGAGCCACGGTGCCTTTTTTTCCTTTGTTTAATTTTTTTTCTTTATTAAATGCCTTGTCAAAAATTTTTAAAATTGACATGTGCTCACTGCAACCATTTTTTCTTTGGAAACCATTCCACGGAAAAAAATAAGCACCCCTGCCTGGACCCTCAGTGCTGACTGTTCATGGATCTTCTTCTACAACTTTATCTATATTCATTATCACAGACTGACTTGTGCTCCCCTGAAATTCATACGTTAAAGCCCTAACACCCGAGATGACTGTATTTGGAGGCAAGGCTTATAATGAGGTAATAAAAGTTAAGAGAGGTCATAGGGTGCAGCCTAAATCCAGAAGGACTGATGTCCTTATAGGAAGAGAAGGAGACATGAGAAGCCCCCACCTCTCTCCCAAGCAAGCAGAGAAGAAGCCGTATGAGGACACAGCGGGGAAGGCAGTTGCCCACACGCCAGGCAGAAAGCCCTCACCACAAGGCAGCCCTGGCAACATTTTCCATCTTGGACTTCTGGCCTCTGCACTGAGAAAATAAATTTCTGTTGTTTAAGAGACCCAGCCAGTGGTATTTTGTTCCGGCAGCCCCAGCTGACACATAGGCTAGTGCGTGTATAACCCCTGCAGGGATCTGTACGTAGAGAGAGGGTGTTCTATCTGATGTCTGAGAAAAAATGGGGCCACGCTAAACTCACATCACTCTGAAACTAAACGGCCGTCTGCCTCCTGTTCACACCCACATCCAATTCCATTAGGACTTCCCGCATGTCCCCATTGTAATTTTTTTCTTTCTTATGTCCCCACTTTAAAACCTGTTCAGAATCAGACCACTTTTCCCACCTCACTGCGAGCCCCATTTCCTGCCCTTCTCTCTCTCTCTCTCTCCCCTTCCCCCCCCCCCAGATTACTTCAACAGTCTTTCTGCTTTTACTGGTGCCCCTTCAGACTGTTACCTCATGGCAGCCACAGGGATCCTTTAAAAACCCGTCAGATCATGTTCCTTTCTGCTCAGAGGAGCTCGGGAGACTTCCCATCCCACTCAGAGTAAAAAGTGAAGTTTAGCCAGGTGTGGTGGTACACCCCCGTGGTCCCGGCTACTCTGGAAGCTAAGGCAGGAGAATTGCTTGAGCCCCAGAGTTGGGGGCCGCAGTGAGCTATGATCATGCCTGTCAACAGCTACTGCACTGCAGTCTGGGCAACAGAGTGAGACTGTCTCTACAAAAACTAAACACAAACAAACACAATCCTAAAACCTTTACCAGGAGTTGCTAGGCCTTCCATGATCTGTGCACACACATGCCCACCCAACTCTCCTCTCTGAACTCCTTTCCACCCCTGTTCCCTGCCACCCTGGCCTCCTGATGTTTCTAGATCACCCCAAACATACCTCTAAATCAAGGCCTTGCACTCCTTCTGACTGCCACAGAGCTCCCTCCCTCCCTTGCTTCCAGACTCTATCTCCCAACCTATTTTCATTATTCTTCATAGCACTTAGCACCAGCTGATATGCTGTGTAGTTATTTATTTATGTATGGCCTACCTTTCCCCACAAAGATGTGAGTTCCATGAGCGAAAACCTTATCTTGTTCTCTGCTATATCCCTAGCACTTAGAAAAGTGCCAGGCTCATAGTAAATATTTAATGACTAAAAGAATGAATAAATCTCTTCAAATCAATAGATATAAATGTAACCGCTTTTCAATAGTTGCATAACATATGCTAATGTGGATAGATCACAATTTACTTAACTATCTCCCTATTAATGATGTTAAAGTTATTTCCACTTTTCCTGCATTAAACAATGGTTATGAGACATTTTTACACTGCTATTCTTTTATATTGACCCTTTTCTTTCTATAGGATATTTCCCCTAAAGCTGGACAATGTATAGATATAGGTATAGTTAAAATTTGGATAGTCATTACTGCTTTTCCTTAGTCACAATTCATAGCGAAATCTCCAACAAGGTCTCAACTATTTCCCCAAACTGGGGCCAGGGGCAATATTGCCTTAGACCAGGCAATGGGACCTCTGTTCTGGGCCCTTACACTTTAAAGCAGTGGTTCTCAACCTTCCTCATGCCTTAACCCTTTAATACAGTTCCTCATGTTGTGGTGACCCCTAACCATAGAATTATTTTCGTTGCTACTTCATAACTGTAATTTTACTACTGTTATGAATCGTAATATAAATATCTGCTATGCAGGATGTATTTAGGTGACCCCTGTGAAAGGGTTGTTCAACCCCCAAAGGGGTTGTGACCCACAGGTTGAGAACCACTGCTTTGAAGGATCTTGCATGTCATAAACACAAACAGTTAAACTTATTAAAGACCACATGAATGGCTCACACATGTAATCCTATCACTCTGGGAAGCCAAGGAGAGTGGATCCCTTGAGCTCAGGAGTTCAAGACCAGCCTGAACAAGAGTGAGACCTTGTCTTTTAAACACAGAAAATATCAGCTAGATATTGTGGCATGTACCTGTAGTCCCAGCTACTCGGAAGTAAGGCAGGAGGATCATTTGAACACAGGAGTTTTAGATTGCTGTGACTCCATGGCATTCTAGCCTGGGCAACAGATGAGACTCTGTCTCAAAAATATATATGTAAAAAACCACATGGGATAGCTGGGTGTTGTAGTGGGTGCCTGTAGTTCCAGCTACTTGGGAGACTGAGGCAAGAGAATCACCTGAGCTCTAGAGTTTGAAGTTGCTGTGAGCTATGATGCCATGGCACTCTACTGGGTGCCACAAAGTGAGACTCTGCCCACCCCCACCCCACCCCTCAAAAAGCACATGGAAACTTTTTCACTTGGGACCTCACATTTACCACTGGCACAGTGTGAACACTGACATGCAGGGCTAACACTCTAAATCTCCACACTTCCCTCCTATATTCTCAGACCAAACTGAATGCACATACTGGGAAGGTTTGTGGGTTGTGCCCCTTGGAGACAGATACTGCTTTGGGTAGAGAAAGAATGTAATTGGGGCTCGGCGCCTGTGGCTCAACGGGCTAAGGCACCAGCCACGTACACCTGAGCTGGCGGGTTCGAATCCAGCCGGGCCCGCCAAACAACAATGACGGCTGCAACCAAAAATTGGTCGGGTGTTGTGGCGGGCGCCTGTAGTCCCAGCTTCTTGGGAGGCAGAGGCAGGAGACTGGCTTGAGCCCAGGAATTGGAGGTTGCTGTGAGCTGTGGTGCCACGGCACTCTCTCCAGGGTGACAGCTTGAGGCTCTGTCTCAAAAAAAAAGAAAGAATGTAATTGGTTGGGAGAG
>CAUYRH010145914.1:0-24828 GCA_963574655.1 Perodicticus potto | reverse complement strand
AAAAACAAAAAAAAGTTAAACATGGAATTACCGTATGACCCAGCAACTCCATTCCTAGGTACATACCCCAAAGAATTGGAAAGAGAACTCAAATACCCATGTTCAGTGAAGCATTATTATTATTATTATTATTATCATTATAATTATTATTATTTTTGAGGCAGATTCTCACTTTGTTGCCCTTGGTAGAGTGCCATGGTATCATAGCTCACAGCAACCTCAAACTCTTGGGCTCAAGTGACTCTCTTGCCTTAGTTTCCCAAGTAGCTGGGAGTACAGGTGCCTGTCACAATGCCCGGCTATTTTTAGAGACTGGGGTCTCACTCTGGCCGTGAGACAAATCAAGTGTCTATCAACAGATGAACAAACAAAATGGGGTATATACGTTCAATGGACTATTACTCAGCCTCAAAAAGGAATGCAAACAGAAAATAACAAGTTGGCCGGGCGTGGTGGCTCACGCCTGTAATCCCAGTACTCTAGGAGGCTGAGGCAGGTGGATTGCTTGAGCTCAGGAGTTCAAGACCAACCTGGGCAAAAGTGAGACCCTGTCTCTAAAAAATAGCCAGGCATTGTGGCAGGTGCCTATAGTCCCAGCTACTCAGGAAGCTGAGGCAAGAGGATTGCTTGAGCCCAAGAATTTGAGTTTGCTGTGAGCTATGACGCTATAGCACTCAACTGGGAGCAAAAAAGTGAGACTCTGTCTCCAAAAAATAAATAAATAAATAACAAGTGATAGCAAGAACATGGAGGAATTGGACCCCTCATACACTGGTGGTGGTAACGTATACCCAAAAGAATGGAAAGCAGGGTCTCCAAGAGAACATTTGCACACCCACATTCATTGCTACTGTTTCACCATAGCCAACAGATAGAAGCAACCCAAGTGTCCATCCACAGATGAAAAGATAAACAGTGTGACCCAGCCACACGATGGGATATTATTCAGCCTTGAAAAGGAATGGAAGTCTGATTCATGCATCAACAGTAATAGACCTTGAAAACATTATGCTAAGTGAAATAAGCCAGGACACATGCTGTGGGATTCCACTTCTCTGAGGGCCCCACAGCAGTCAATGTCATAGACAGAAAGTAGAAAGGAGGATGCCGGGGGCTGAGTGGGGTGGGGAGGTAGTAGTGGGAGGATGGGAAGTTGTCATTCAATGGATACAGAGTTTCAGTTTGGGAAGATGAAAAGTTTCTGGAAGTAGATAGCTTTGATGAGTCACAATAATATGAAAGTGCTTAACTACATTTTAAAATGGCTAAAATGATAAATTCTATGTTATTCATATTCTACTACAATAAAAACAAACAAAAACAATATATTCAGCACCAAAAAAAAAAAAAAAAAGGAATGATTTTCTGATACAGTGTATAGCATGGATGATTCTTAAAAACATTTCAAAGTGAAATATGCCAGACACAAAAGGACAAGTGTGGTATAATTCCATTTATATGAAATATCTCTAATAGGCATATTCATAAGACGGAAAGTAGATCAGAGGTTACCGGGAGCTGAGACAGGGGGAATGGGGGAGCAATTGCTTAATGGGTATAGACTTTCTGTTTTGGGTAGTGGAAAAGTTTGGAAAGAGATAGTGATGAGAGTTGCACAATAATGTAATTAATGCCACTCAATTACAGACTTAAAAATAGCTAACAGGGCAAATTTTATAGTATATATTTGACCACCAAATCTAAAAAGAAAACAGACCAATCAGCAGGGGCATTGGTTCATGCACATAATCCTAGCACTCCAGGAGGCCAAAGCAAGTGGCTTGCTTGATCTCAAGAGTTTTAGACCAGTCTGAGCAACAGCAAGACCCCATTTCTACTAAAAATAAAAAAACTAGCTAGGCATTGTGGCAGGCGCCAGTAGTCCCAACAACTCAGGAGGCTGAGGCAGGAGGATTGCTTGAGCCCAGGTGTTTGAGGTTGCTGTGAGCGATGATGCCACACCACTCTGGCTTGGGCAACAGAGTGACACCCTGTCTCAAGAAAAGAAAAGAAAACAAACAAACAAAACCTTCAGTGGTGGTGGTTCTGCAGTTTTGCAGAACTAAAACTCCCTAATGAGGGACTGGCAGGCCCTCATGCTGGCTCCGTTTCCCTCCCCAGACCTGTCTTCCTACTAGTCACCTCCTCAGATCTTTCTTGCACAGTTCCTGGGCTGCTCCTGGCCCAAGACCAGATCCTGCTGGCCCAGCTCCACGAAGCCTTCTCCACTGCCCCGTCTGAGAGTCGTTCTCCCTACTGTGCATAACCAAGCACTCCTGAACCACCCACCACCCCACCCTGACCCTCCTAGCCCTCAACTTTGAGTCATCCAGGCTGGCCCAGGGATTTTTGCTCAATAATCATATAGACTGAGGGAGAGAGGAAGTCAGGCGGGCAGAGGCAGGGCTGACCGGGTCTTAGGAGACCCCTGAGTGAGGCAGGAAGGCCACTAGACTTGGTGTCTCTACCACCAGCTCACAGGATGGCCATAGACAAGCCATAGACTGCTCCTCTCTGAACCAGACTTCTCTTCTATAAAATGAGAAGCTGGACTGGAGTCTCCAAGGTGTTTACCACTCCAAGATTTTGTGACTAAAATTAAGTAGCAGAATATAGCAAAGTAGATGTAGCCTTCAAAGGAGAAAGTCTTCCTAAAATGCTCAGTTGATGATTTTATTCTTGTTGGGGCACTTAGGGCAGTCTTTCACGTTTTCTTGAGAGAAAATGGAAAAAAAATCTTTAACTTACCAAAGATTATAAGTTTTGATATTAACTTACTCAACAATTTGAGGGTTCATTATGGTATTAGAATTCCCAGAGAAATTCCCCAAAGGAAATGATGGTTCTTGCTAGTCTTATTCCACCGATGGGAGTCTAAGGCATTGGGTAGAATCTGGGTATTAGTAACACAGAGTTAAATGTACAAGCAACTGCTGAAGGTGGTGTCTTGAGTTTATAGTCCCAACTATTTGGGAGGCTGAGGTGGGAGGATCTCTTGAGCCCAGGAATTTGAGGCCAGCTAGGGCAACATAGTAAGACCTCATATTAATTTTTTAAAATGCAAAAGCAGGCTCGGCGCCTGTGGCTCAACAGGCTAAGGCGCCAGCCACGTACACCTGAGCTGGCGGGTTCGAATCCAGCCCGGGCCCGCCAAACAACAATGACGGCTGCAACCAAAAAATGGCCGGGCTGTTGTGGTGGGCGCCTGTAGTCCCAGCTACTTGGGAGGCGGAGGCAGGAGACTCGCTTTAGCCCAGGAATTGGAGGTTGCTGTGAGCTGTGATGCCACGGCACTCTGTCCAGGGTGACAGCTTGAGGCTCTGTCTCAAAAAATAAAAAAATAAAATAAAATAAAATGCAGAAGCAACTAAAAGGAGGCCATAAAACATGGAGGGCCATGGAATACACAGTGATGAAGACAAGGTAAGACCACAACAACACGGTGAGCCTCACAATCAGACGCACCATGTGACTCCCTTTAAAAAGCGTTCAGAATAGAATATAGAATCGAAGACATTTTCCCTGATTCCACTGCAGTCCAGTATGGGTTAACACTTGGGTATTTAAAATATAATGTTTTGTTTTGTTTTGTTTTGTTTGAGACAGAGCCTCAAGCTGTCACCCTGGGTAGAGTGCTGTAGCATTACAGCTCACAACAACCTCCAATTCCTGGGCTCAAGCGAGTTTCCTGTCTCTGCCTCACAAGTAGCTGGGACTACAGGCGCCCGCCACAACGCCTGGCCATTTTTTGGTTGAAGCCGTCATTGTTGTTTGGTGGGCTGGACTGGATTTGAACCCGCGAGCTCAGGTGTACGTGGCTGGCGCCTTAGCCCGTTGAGCCACAGGCGCTGAGCCGGATATTTAAAATATAATGTATAGGCTTGGTGCCTGGAGCTCAGTGGTAAGGGCATCAGCCACATACACCAGGGCCCAGGCTTGCCAAACAACAATGACAACTACAACAACAACAGCTTCAGCCTCCCAGAATGCTGGGATTACAGGTGTGAGCCATTGTGCCTGGCCTGCTGGCTTTTTTAATACTACTGAAAAAGAACAAACAAACTAAATGTCTAAGGGTAAGGAATACATGTGGTTTTCTTGCTTGTTTGTTTTCTTTCTCTTTTTTTGCGGTTTTTTTTTTGGTCGGGGCTGGGTTTGAACCTACCACCTCCGGCATATGGGGTAGGTGCCCTACTCCTTTGAGCCACAGGCGTCACCCCTTGCTTGTTTGTTTTTTAAGAGATGGGATCTTGCTCTGCTGCCCAAGCTGGAAGGTAGTAATGCTGTCACATCTCACTGCTGCCTCCAACTCCTGGCTGAAGCGATCCTTCCACCTCAGCCTCCTCCAACTAATTTTTTTATTGTTTGTGGAGACTGAGTCTCATTATGTTGCTCAGGCTGGGTTCTCCAAACTTTTAAATGGCTGTTTATCATTCCATTGTATTGACATATTGGCATATATATTACATAAAAACATACTTGCATAACATAAACATTTATTTGTATTTGGGGATTTTTCTTTTTTTTTTTTTTTTGCAGATAGAGTCTCACTATGTTACCCTCAGTAGAGTGCTGTGCCAGCACAGCTCACAGCAACCTCAAACTCTTAGGCTTAAGCGATTCTCTTGCTTCAGCCTCCCAAGTAGCTGGGACTACAGGCACCCACCACAATGCCTGGCTACTTTTTGATTATAGTTGTCGTTGTTTAACAGGCCTAGGCTGGATTCAAACCCGCCAGCTCCAGTGTATGTTGTGGTGCCCTAGACACTGAGCTACAGGTGCCAAGCCAATTTTTCTATTTTTAGTAGAGACAAGGTCTCAATATGTTACTCGGGCTGTTCTTAAACTCATAGCCTCAAACAATCCTCTCACCTCAGCCTACCAAAGTGCCAGCATTACAGGCATGAGCCACTGGGCTAGACCACAAACATTTAAATATTAGTTATAAATGACATATCTGGCCTATGTATTCATACACTTATATACTGACATATGTTTATTTATTCATATGCCAGTATATCCGTACATATGCATAATATACATAATACCCACTCCTGAAGCCAGAAGTCAAGGCCAGCCTGTGCAAGTTGGTGATGGTGAGACATGGCTCCGCAAAAAAAAAAAAAAAAAAAAAAAAAAATCCACCTGGGGTGGTGGCATGTTCCTGTAATTCCAGCTACTCGGGAGCCTGAGGCTGCAGTGAGCTTTGATGGTGCCACTGCACTCTAGCCCAGGCAAAACAGAAAGATCCCATCTCAAAAAAAAAGGTCCTCCTCTGGGCACAGTCCCTCATCAATACCAGCACAGAAGGGCTGCTCTTGTGACCCAGTGAAGGCCAACACGTCTTACCAGTATCAATGTACTAAGGCTGCCTACTTGCATATTTTATAAGCTCTATAGTAGAGACCAGGAGCATCAGTCGTGTGTGGGACCAACATGCTAGTGTTTACTGGTTTGCAGGTAGCCCCTCAAAGGAGGCCATGAAAGACAACACCCCTGAGGCCATCAGTCACAGAAAGCCACACTCCTCATGCTAGTGTACAAGTGCCCCGAGTGTACAGAGCCCATCACGGCGGGGACAGCATGCTGCCCTCACCCTTTAAGGTAGAGAGAGTCCCTGGCCAAAGGTTCTGCCCCTCCTTGATGAGGGAGATCCAGTCTACGGAGAGCCCAGTGCCTGGGCCCTGGCCCTGCCCCTTCTCCCTGTGTTGCTCACCAAGAAGGCAAGGAATCCACAGAAACACGCCCGTGTGTGCTGATCTAACAGGAAACTTGGGTAGAGAGAATGCTTTTATCTGGGCAATCTTCTGTTAGGGTGAATAATTTTATAATGAATGTAAGTACTTTTTAAAACTGCCTCCATTGCTGCATCATTATGTCAAAGCCAGTGGAGCGACTCTTAACTCCCTTCACTCTGCAGCTCTGTCAACATCCGCTGTTTTTGAAGGTCCGCCTGCATTGCCCAGGCGGGGTCAGCAGTTACTCAGCAGCAGTCACAGCCTCTATGGCCACAAACTCCTGGGCCTGAGCCGTCTCCTGCCTCGGCCTCCTGTGTAGCTGGGACTAACAATCCATGAGTGGGCTGTGTGTGCCTGGTAAACCCATTCTCTGCTCCCCTCCACAGGAACACCCTATGTTCTCCTTCAGATTCCCACCTTTGGGGTGTGGCCCCTGCGCTTCCTCAGCCCCTCTCTTACCAAGTCTTGAGCATTCCCTTTTATGGGCTAACTTCTAATATTCTTCTAACTATAACAGCTTACACTGCGTGAGTGCCCAGCATGTGCCAAGCTTTTACATTCCCCAGTCCTCCTCCTCCTTGGCGCCTCCACCTCTGTCGCCGCCTCCATCCTGCCCCGTGCTGAGCTCACCAAGCTGGACTCCCACCAAGTTCAGCCTGCAGAGGAACCGCCTGCTCTTCTCCTGGTAGATCCAAAGCCTGAAAAGGAGCCGGGTTCACGGAGGCGACCGAAAGATGAAAACAAGAGGGGGGAGGGGAAAGGAGGGGAGCAGAGGGAGAACTGCTCGGAGGAGGAGAAATTGCATCTGGGACTTGAAGAATGAGAAGGAATTCATCTGCCCAGGAGAACTGAAAGCAAATCCCAACAGGAGGAGCGAGCTGGAAAGCCCCGACTGTGAAAGGGCTTTTGTGAACTGCACTTGCCCTGCAAACCAGCTTCACCTGTGGATGCCAAGGCCAGAGCCCGTGGGCCAAGGGGCTGCAGTCAGACTTGGCCTGCAATCCGCGGTCTGCCCATTCACCTCTCAGCTTGCTTACTCAGCTCAGAGGGGAGATAAATGTTGGGGGACATTTAAATGAGACCCAGAAAGAGCCTGGTACAGTGCAGGGAACACTGAGGGTGGGTTTCTTTTCTGCTGCAAACAAAGTGGGTTTAGCAGGGGGTTCTCAGAACTTTTGGGGTTGATGTGGTTGACCCCTAAAACTCTAGGTCTATTATAAGCCTCATTTGGTACCCATCTATGAAATCAATATTGATACTGTGCTGGTATTTCTTTAAATTACAGGTATAGTCTTTAAATTACATGGTATATTCAAAACCTAGGGCCTTACTCCTGGGAAATTAAAGAAAGAAATTAAGGGAATAAGTGGAGAATGGCATGTATGTACACAAAGATATTTCAATGAAAAATGAAAAATTAAGGGCTCGGCGCCTGTAGCTCAAGTGGCTAAGGTGCCAGCCACATACACCAGAGCTGGCAGGTTCGAATCCAGCCCGGGCCGCCAAATAACAATGACAACTACAACCAAAAAAAAAAAAAAAAAAAATAGCCAGGCGTTGTGGCAGGTGCCTGTAGTCCCAGCTACTTGGGAGGCTGAGGCAAGAGAATCACTTAAGCCAGGAGTTGGAGGTTGCTGTGAGCTGTGATGCCACAGCACTCTACCCAGGGCAACAGCTTGAGGCTCTGTCTCGAAAAATAAATAAATAAATAAATGAAAAATTAGGGCTGTGTATGAAAAAAGAAAAATTATCCAGCCTGAACAAAATGCAAGACCCCATCTCTACCAAAAAAATAGAAAAATTACCCAAGCATACAACCGGCACTCACCTGTAGTCTCAACTACTTGGGAGCCTGAGGCAGGAGGATCCCTTGAGCCCAGGAGTTTGGGGTTGCTGTAAGCTATGACGACTACACTCTACTCTGGCCCGGGTGACAGAGTGAGACTCCATCTCCCCCCCCCCAAAAAAAAGAAAGTAAGAGAAAGAAAAAGTAGAATAACATAAGTAGTAAGTTTCTAAGAGAAGAATACTTGAATTTATGGGCCAGCCACAGGATGGGAAACTACCCAGCCATTAACAGTTATGATTTTGAGGACTGTATAGATAGGACATACTTATATCTTAAATGAGAAACAGAACAGAAAAGTATATGTGAGATGCTTATGAAGAAATCCAGAATCTATAAAAGCAAGGATACTCCTATTTGACTTCTTACATTTTGTAAGGATTTTGGGTGTGGTGTCTCACACTGGTGATCCTAGCCCTCTCGGACACAGAGGCAAGGAGGTATGGCTTGAGCTTAGGAGTTCAAGACCAGCTGAGAAAGAGTGAGACCACGTCTCTACTGAAAATAGACAAATTAGTGGTCAGGCATTGTGGCAGGCCTCTGTAGTCTCAACTACTTGAGAGGCTGAGACAGGAGGATCACTTGCTCCCAGGAGTTTGAGGCTGCTGTGAGTTATGATGATGCTACTGCACTGTAGCTAGGGCAAAAGAAGAAAAAAAAAATTGTTTAAGGTTTCATGACCAAAGATACCATTCATAGGACAAAGCATAAAACGAGGAAAAAGTTATAACATTTACAACAAATGTTAATGTCTTTAACATACAAAGAGTTTCTATAAATTAAAGTGCAATAGAAAACTGGGTAAATAATATGTACAGGTAATTAGTAAAAGAAGAAATTCAAGAAATATAACCTCAGTAGTCAGGGAAATGCAAATTCAGGCAATAATGAAATACTAATGTTTCTTTCACGAAACTGACATAAATTAAAAAGGGAGGGTGGTGCCTGTGGCTCAAGGAGTAGGGTGCCAGCCCCATATACCAGAGGTGGCAGGTTCAAACCTGGCCCCAGCCAAAAAACTGCAAAAAAGAAAAACGAGATAACACCCAGTACTTGTAAAGATTCAGGTCAGGGGAAAAGACATTTCAGCTCATTGCCCATAGCATGTGACCTGCTGTAACCTTTTTGGAAAGTGCTATGATACTATTGAAATTACAAATACATGTGTCTGTTGATTTTGTAAATTCCACTTGGGAGAATCTAGTGTACAGAATAAAAGCACCAGGGTAGACAGATTTGGGTTGATGGAGGTTTTTTCACAGCATTGTTTGTAGAGGAAAAAAAACCCTGGAAACCTTAGGAATATTTATCATTAGGAAAACAGTTGAGTAAATTATGGTAAGTCCCTTTATATTTTTACGTATGAGAGACAGAGAAAAATAGAAAAATATATGGAATTATGCACTTTAGGCTGTTAATATTTATTCCTTCAGAGGTGGAACTAAGGTAGGGTGTCGGGCAGGTGTAATATTTCCTTCATATCATTTTGAATTATTTTGCTTGATTTTGCTTGTGACAAGTAAGCATGAATTACTTTTGTAATTCTTTCAAGTGTTAAGGAAACTGTAAGGAAAAAATGTGCAAGACTATAGGAAAATATTCATTTTTATAATACATATATAAAATGATAATAAAATATTAAATTTGACTTTGTCCTTTAATTACAATTGTAAAAAACAAAATATACATTTTTTCTTTTAAATTTTTTTTATTTATCGCCCTCGGTAGAGTGCCGTGGCGTCACACAGCTCACAGCAACCTCCAACTCCTGGGCTTAGGCGAGTCTCTTGACTCAGCCTCCCGAATAGCTGGGACTACAGGCGCCCACCACCACGCCTGGCTCTTTTTCTGTTTTGCAATTTGGCCGAGGCCAGGTTTGAACCCGCCACCTTCGGTATATGGGACCAGCGCCCTACTTGATGAGCCACAGGCGCCGCCCCAAAATATACATTTAAATAGGACTGGTAAGGAGAGCTTAAAACTTTTTGAGGATTTTTGAGAGTGCTAGGAGTAATGTAGTCTTTTTTTAGATGTATACTTGTGAATGCTTGTGCTGTAATAGTTCTATTATGTAAAATAGGCAAAAAGTGGATAAAGTATAGATATAAAATGCTAAAGTTCTTTTATAAGGATGACAGGCTTATGAATACATTTTTTCCAATTTCTTCAAGCTTTATGTAATACTACACTGTCTTTAAAATAAAAAGTAACTCCTACCCCATAAAAAGCTAGGTTTCCTTTTTTTGGAATTTATAACATTAGGAGAAAAAGGCAGAACAGAAATTTGTATCATGCCACAATTATAGCTTTGTCCAAATATACCCCTCTATGGAGAAGGACTATAAGGAGGAATGCTGAGATTATTGAAGGGGTTTCTAATTTTTATTCCTTAATTGTTGTATTCCAAAAAATACAAAATCAAGAATGCCAGGGATTTGGGTTTTCCCAGAAGCTCGATCTTGTCTTTCACATGGTAAAAAAATCCCTCTTTTAAATACAAACCTATCTGGTTACCTCTGAAACACATTAACTGAAGCTGCTGACCTTTGGAAAGCAAATCAGGAACTATACTGAGAAAGAATTGTAATCAGGAGCTGTGAGAGTTATTTAGGACACAGCCTCTCACTCAGTTGCAGCTCCCGCCCAGGCCCAGCAGGGTCGTTGGGACGTGCTGACAGAGGCTGTGTTCTGGGCACAGGGGGAAGGATCTACTCCAGGCTGGGACGTGGGAAGGAAGCCACAGGACTTCCTTGGCAAGCTCTGACAAGCCAGAGGAGCATTACCCCCGCTCTGGTATGTTTTTGCCATGGCTAATCAGGGACTACAACTTGAACATGATCCCAGCAGATCACTTCCCTGAAATTTTAAAAAGCAAAGTCAGTCCTAGACTTGGTATGGTTCATATCAGCTGCAGCAAGGCCTCTCTGAGGGGGTCGAGAGAGATTTGGGCCACTTCCAATTTGGTTTATTAAACATGGAGAAATATCAAGGCCCAGCCCGATGGCTCACACCTGTAATCTTAGCTCTCTGGGAGGCCAAGGCAGCTAGATCGCCTGAGAACAGGAGTTCCGAACTAGCCTGAGCAAAGTGAGACCCTGTCTCTACTAAAATAAAAAAAGTGGCTGGACTTCATGGTGGGCACCTGTAGTCCCAGCTACTTAGGAGAAGAGAATCGCTTAAGCCCAGAAGTTTGAGGCTGCTGTGAGCTTTGATGATGCCACAACATTCTACCCAGGGCAACCCAGTGAGACTCTGTCTCAGAAAAAGAAGGCTCGGCGCCTGTGGCTCAAGCGGTTAAGGCGCCAGCCACATACACCTGAGCTGGAGGGT
This sequence comes from Perodicticus potto, assembly GCA_963574655.1. Taxonomy (NCBI): domain Eukaryota; kingdom Metazoa; phylum Chordata; class Mammalia; order Primates; family Lorisidae; genus Perodicticus; species Perodicticus potto. Next base: position 13,914 of record CAUYRH010145914.1, on the reverse strand, counting down.
TCGAATCCAGCCCCGCCTGCCAAACAACAATGACAATGACGGCTGCAACCAAAAAAATAGCCGGGTGTTGTGGCGGGTGCCTGTCATCCCAGCTACTTGGGAGGCGGAGGCAGGAGAATCGCTTGAGCCCAGGAGTTGGAGGTTGCCGTGAGCTGTGATGCCACTGCACTCTACCCAGGGCGATAGCTTGAGGCTCCATCTCAAAAAAAAAAAGAAAAAGAAAAAGAAGAAGAAATATCAAGTAATTTTAAAAATTGTGGTATGTTTTAAATGTTTGATTTTTTTTTTTAGAGGTACAGAGTCTCACCTTATGGCTCTCAGTAGAGTGCTGTGGTGTCACAGCTCACAGCGACCCCCAACTCCTGGGCTTAGGCGATTCTCTTGCCTCAGCCTCCTGAGTAGCTGGGACTACAGGCGCCCACCACAACGCCCGGCCATTGTTTTGTTGCAGTTTGGCCAGGCCGGAACCCGCCACCCTCGGTACCTGGGGCCAGCCCCCTACCCTGAGCCACAGGCACTGCCCTAAATGGTTGCCTTAAATAACACTTTCAACACACAAACATTCCATTTGTAATAGTGCTTTTCTAAAGACACCTACAAATGTTATGTTCATATATGGATAGAGATACACATATTTCCTTTTTGGAATATAAACATTTTTTTGAGACCCGGTTCTGTTGTGCTGCTGAGGGTGATAGTGAACACCTGACTCAAACAATCCTCCCTCCTGAGCCTCCCTGGAATCATGGGAAAGCACCACCACAGCACCTGGCTAAATATATTTTAAAGCTTATTGTTAAGCAGTTTATTACATATATTACAAATATGTTCATTTTTTTAACCTCTAGCCACCTTTTCAATTAAGGTGTTAATTGAAACACCTTAAAACTTTAATTTGGAAAGTAAAGTAACACACAGGGAAATTTTATGTATATTCTGTCTACTTGTAGTATATTCCAGGTGTTCTGGTTTGAGAAAGGAAGACATATCAAAGGTAATAGGAGAAGCTTAGTGGTGTATCTCTGACTCATGCATATCCTTGTATGGAGAGGAAGCTCTTGGAGAATGCTCAGCCTGACCACTGGCCCATGGCAGGCCCTGCTGTGGGAGAGAGCCTGAGCTGCAGGGAGTAGGCAGAGCCTGCAACCTGCAATCAGGGTGGAATTGCAGTTTTGCCTGGCATTTGCTCTGATCCTATATCCTCCACTGCAAGAGCTACATAAAACCTCTTCACAGCGTTGTGGGGAAGATTCACCAAGGTAATGTACAGGAGAGCCCTAGGCTGCCCACGTGTTTGCTTCCTTGGACGATCTCTTCCTGCCTGGATATGAGGATTATGTTGGATGATATATGTGAAAACAAATGTTAGCTATAATTAGAAATGGATAACAGGATCCTGAGTCGAAGTCAAGACACTGTGTGTGTGTGTCTCACCTTCTGGCAGTCCCCAAATCTAGCTAACTTCTCAGAGTGGTTCTGGAAATGCAGACGAGAACATTCAAGAGGTAAGCCCGTGGACAGGGACTAAGGGCCAGGGCTCCTGACCGTTATTACTTCCTTGCTGTCCAAAGGTCCGGCAAGGCCACTGCCGACTCCCTCAGACCTTGCCTCCTACTCTTTTCTGTGTCTTCTTACACTGCGGCCGTTCTTTCTGCCTCTAAGACATGTCCAGCTAAGTCTCAGTCAATGCATATTCCTGCGCCTTCCTTTGCCCTTATTCTTTCTTTCTAGATCTAGAACATTCTTTCCTGCATTTCCATGTGGCTGGATCCTTTTCATCATTTCAGTCTCAGCTAAGCTCTCCCCTCTGAGGAAGTCCTCTTCCGACCCCCGCAGCTAAAGCAGCCTTCCCTCAACCCTTAATCACTCTCTCCCTCATTATACTATTTTGTTTTCTTTCTTTCTTTCTCTTTCTTTTTCTTTCTTTCTTTCTTTCTTTCTTTCTTCCTCTCTCTCTCTCTCTCTTCCTTTCCTTTCCTTTCTCCTTCCTTCCTTCTTTCCCTCCTCCCTCCCTCCCCCCTTCCCTCTCCTTCTCCTCCTTCTTCCTCTCTCTCTCTCTCTCTCTCTTTCTTTCTTTCCTCCCTCCCCCCCTCTCCTTCTCCTCCTTCTTCTTCTCTCTCTCTCTTTCTTTCTTTGGTCTCAAGCTGTCACCCTGGGTAGAGTCCATGACAACATCACAGCTCACAGCAACCTCTAATTCTTGAGCTCAAGCAATCTTCTTCCCTCCATTTTTCGTATTTTTAGTAGAGATGAGGTCTGACTCTGGCTCAGGCTAGTCTCAAACCCATAAGCTCAGGCGATTCACCCACCTCAACCGCCCTGAGTGCTAGGATTACAGGCGTGAACCACCAATCCGGCCTATTTTGTTTTCTTCATAGCATCTATCATCCTCTGAAATTGCCTTGTTTGTGTATTTATTATTTGACGTGGACGTCTCTCTTGTCCATGCTGAATCTCCAGTACCTATCTACTCAATAGACACTTGTTACAGGAATAAACGAGCCTCCCTGTCATCTCCATAGCACAATGAAATGCTTCCTCCTTAGTGATCCATGGCGGTTTGTTTATTCCTGTACACAGCGCTTACAGATTGTTAAATTGACGGCCTGAATGCATCCTCCAGTGTTTATGCTCTTTTTTTTTTCGTAGAGACAGAGTCTCACTTTATTGCTCTTGGTAGAGTGCCGTGGCATCACACAGCTCACAGCAACCTCCAACTCTTGGGCTCTTGGGTTTAGGTGATTCTCTTGCCTCAGCCTCCCAAGTAGCTGGGACTACAGGCGCCTACCACAACGCCGGGCTATTTTTCTGTTTTGCAGTTCGGCAAGGCCAGGTTTGAACCCACCACCTTTGGTATATGGGGCCGGTGACCTACTCCATGAGCCACAGGCACTACCCAAGAAAGAAAACTTTTTAAATGACAAAATGTCCAGAGTCACCAGAACTTGAGTAACTTACCTGAACTGAATGCACGTTCTATTTTTTTTTTTAGGCAGAGTTTTTTAGGCACCCTTGATAGAGTACCACAGCTCACAGCAACCTCCAACTCCTGGGCTTAGGCGATTTTCTTGCCTCAGCCTCCCAAGTAACTGGGACTACAGGTGCCCACCACAATGCCCGGCTATTTTTTTGTTGCTGTTTGGCTGGGGCCAGGCCCGAACCCGCCAGCCTTGGTATATGGGTCCAGCGATCCACTCGCTGAGCCACAGGCACCACTCAGGAACATGTCACTTCTTAATGATGATGACTCATTCTGAGACATCAGGTGAAGTTAGGCAATCTCTTCGTTGTGCACTCTCTTAGGGTGGAGTCTTACCAGGTAAGCCTTACCTCACAGTGCACGTAGAGAAAAATCTCTCACACAGACAGGGTTTAGGATAGTAAGAAGAAAAGGTTTATTTCAGAAAAGGCCAACACAAGTAAAAGAGGGGGTGATGGTGTTGGTGGAGAGAATGAGGGACTCAGGCTTCTGCTTAGGGGTAGGAAAGGGGTGAGGAAGATTTAGGGCTGTAGCCAAATTCACACGGTGCCATCGGCTGCAGCACCCACTTTGTCTCCCTTCTTAGAGGTGGGCTGGTAACAGAAGCGGCTGCCTTCCCTTTGGGGACAGCTTATCACTGGTGATTGAGATCTTGTCAATGATTCTGCCCTAGAAATACAGTTTGGGGCAGGAACAAAGGCCTGTAGCTCACCCCCTACCCAGCCTCCCACCCCCACCTCCACCACCAGTTTGTCCAGGAACTCTCTGGGGTTATAAAAAACAAGTTCTTAAAGGCAGTTTTTAGTCAATAGGTCTAAATATTTGTATTTCCTTTTTCTCTGTATGGCATTTTCACATGTTGGAAAAGCAAAGCCACTGCAGAGTGCCTGACCCAGGAGAGGGAGAGAGAGATCTAGTATGACTGATGTCAGTCTTTACTGAGAAACTATGATGTAGACCATTTCTTGCTATTGATATTTTCCTGTTATTTTAGCAAGGCCATCCTTTCACACGCATCACTCAGTGTGCCCTGAGATGGCATAGCCTACTACCGCCTAGGCTGTGCAGGGCGGCCTATTGCTCCCAGGCTACAAACCTGTTTGGCAGAGAAAGCAGAGGCCTGCTATCCTCCCCAGCCCTGCCCAATCCGAGGGCCCAAGGGCTCAGAAGTCTGGGTCCAGCAGCGGGAAGAAGGTCAGGACTGCCCCCTCAAGGGGTGTTGTGGGATGCAGGGGAAGCCCCAAGGTCCCGAGACCTGATCAAACCTGACTAAGAAGTATCCAGAAGCCAAGCCACGGATCCACCCGCACGTAGAAAAGACCTAAAGTTAAGGAAGATGCTGGCAGAGCTGAGACAGCCAAGCAGAAATCAGCCCAGCAGGGACTGAAGCAAAGACAAGAGCGGAGATCTGCACCCAAACAGGTCAGGACCGAACTGGAGCAGCGGACTGGAGCAGCGGCAGGCCAGGTGAGCGAGTTCTGTAAACAGACGCAGCCTCCAGAGAAGGATTCCCCCCCTGAGGCTGCACGGGGCCCTCAGGCTTCGCAGCGTGTTTCCAGTTTGAAGCTGACATGGCCCATTTGGGGCCTTGCTGAAGAAATTTGTGGATAAATCTGAACTTATGTGTGTAACTTCCACCTCACTGGCTCCTCCATTCTGAACTGGCCGCATGCTTGCTGAAGAGACTTGTTTTCTTCTCCTAAAACAGTAGAGTCTTCTTTTTTTTTTTGAGACAGAGCCTCAAGCTGTCACCCTGAGTTGAGTGCAGTGGCATCACAGCTCACAGCAACCTCCAACTCCTGGGCTCAAGCGAGTCTCTTGCCTCCGCCTCCCAAGTAGTTGGGACTACAGGCGCCCGCCACAACACCCGACCATTTTTTGTTTCCAGCCGTCATTGTTGTTTGGGAGGCCCGGGCTGGTTTCGAACCCGCCAGCTCAGGTGTATGTGGCTGGCGCCTTAGCCCGCTGAGCCACAGGCGCCAAGCCAGTAGATTCTTTTTTAAAAATCTTTTTTCTATTGTTTGAGAAAAATCAGGGTTTCTTGTGAAACTGTTTATCTTATCCAAAAAATGTAAGTAAAATGTTAATAGGGCAGCTCCTGTGGCTCAGAGAATAGGGCGCCGGCCCCATATACCGAGGGAGGTGGGTTTGAACCCGGCCCCGGCCAAACTGCAACCAAAAATAGCCAGACGTTATCATGGGCACCTATAGTCCCAGTTACTCGGGAGGCTGAGGCAAGAGAATCACCTAGTCCAGGAGTTGGAGGTTGCTGTGAGCTGTGATGCCACGGCACTCTACCAAGAGTGACAAAGTGAGACTCTCTTTGAGGAAAAAAAAAAAAGTTAATAAAATGTTCATTTCCTAAAAACAAACATAAAAACCTATACGGCATATTTGTGAATCTAAACATACAAAAAACACAATAAAAAAGTGGTATAAAAGCTAAAATAGGCTCGGCGTCTATAGCACAGGGGTTACAGCACCAGCCACATGCACCAAGACTGGCAGATTTGAACCTGGCCTGGGCTAGCTAAACAACAACAACAACTGCAATGACAACAACAACAACAACAAAATAGCAGGGCATTGTGGCCGGCGCCTGTAGTCCCAGCTACTTGGGAGGCTGAGGCAAGAGAATTACTTAAGCCCAAGAGTTTGAGGTTGCTGTGAGCTGTGATGCCACAGCACTCTACCAAGGGCGACATAGTGAGATTCTGTCTCAAAAGAAAAAAAAAAAAGGGCGGTGCCTGTGGCTCAAAGGAGTAGGGTGCCAGCCTCATATGCTGGAGGTGGCAGGTTCAAACCCAGCCCCGGCCAAAAACTGCAAAAAAAAAAAAGCTAAAATACAGTACACCTGTATAGGGCACGCACCATGAATGGAGCTTGCAGGGCTACTAGAAGTTGCTCTAAGTGAGTCAGTGGGTGATGGAGAGTCAACGTGAAGACCTGGGATGTTACTTACTGTACACTATTGCAGACTTTATACACACTGGACAGTTAGGCTATGCTAAATTATAAACATTATTTTTCTTTCTTCAATACTAAATTAAATTTAGCATACTATAATTTTCTTACTTTATTCACCTTTCAATTTTTAAAGTTTTTGACTCTTTTGCAATCACACTTAAGACACGAGCACATCGTACAGCTGAACAAAAATATTTTCTCAAGGCTCGGCGCCTGTGGCTCAATGGGCTAAGCCACCAGCCACATACACCTGAGCTAGCGGGCTCGAATCCAGCCCAGGCCCGCCAAACAACAATGATGGCTGCAACCAAAAAATGGCCGGGCGTTGTGGCGGGCGCCTGTATTCCCAGCTGCTTGGGAGGCAGAGGCAAGAGACTCTCTTGAGCCCAGGAATTGGAGGTTGCTGTGAGCTGTGATGCCACGGCACTCTATCCAGGGTGACAGCTTGAGGCTCTATCTCAAAAAATATATATATATATATATTTTCTCAATATCCTTATTCTTTTCTCTATATCCTTTTCTCTATATCTTATAACTTATTCTATAAGTTTAAAAAAATTTTATTTATTTTTACTTTTTAAATTTGTTTGTTAAAAACTAAGACACAAACACACACATTTGCCTAAGCCTACACGGGGTCAGGATCATCAGTATCACCGTCTTCCACCTCCACATCTCGTCCCACTGGAAGGTCCCCAGGGGCAGTAATGACATGTGTGGAACTGTCATCCCTGATGACAATGCCTTCTTCTGCAGTACCTCCTGAAGGACCTGTTTTACAGTTAATATTTCTAGAGTAAACAGGAGTAAAATCTAAAATAATGATAAAAATTATAGTATAGTAAATACACAAACTAGTAACGTCATCACTTATTATCACTATCAAGTATTATGTATGGTACATAATAGTAGGTTTGTTTACACCAACATCACACAAACTTGTGAGACACGCCTTACAACATTACAATGGCTACACCACTAGGCAATAGGACATTTGCAGCTCCACTGTAATTCTAAACCACTGTTTTATTTATTTATTTATTTTTTTTGGAGACACAGCCTCAAGCTGTCACCCTGGATAGAGTGCCGTGGCATCACAGCTCACAGCAACCTCCAATTCCTGGGCTCAAGGGAGTCTCCTGCCTCCGCCTCCCAAATAGCTGGGACTACAGGCGCCCGCCACGACGCCCGGCCACTTTTTGGTTGCAGCCATCATTGTTGCTTGGCGGGCCCGGGCTGGATTCGAACCCGCCAGCTCAGGTGTACGTGGCTGGCGCCTTAGCCGCTTGAGCCACAGGCGCCACCAGGACCACTGTTTTACATGAAGTCCAGAGTAACCAAAATGTCCTTCTGCAGCTTATGGACATAGATTGCTGTTAAGGCTTCTCTGGCTGCCTATACATCTGTAGGTCAAATGGCCAGGTGTGGGAGAGGGCTAGGACTAGGTGGGAGGATCATGAGACCAGGCTGAACAAGAGTGTGAGCCTTCTCTACTAAGAACACAAAAAACCGAACAAGAGTGTGAGCCTTCTCTGCTAAGAATAGAAAAAACATATTGTGGTAGGCACCTGTGGTCCCACCTGCTCAGGAGACTGAGGCAGAAGCATCACTGGAGCCCAGGAGTTTGAGGTTACTGTGAGCTGGACTGATGTCATGGTGTCCTAGCCTCGGCAACAGAGTGAGACTGTCTCCAATAAATAAATAAATAAATAAAATTAAAAAGATCTATAGGTTCAGCCTGAGCAAGAGTGAGACCCTGTCTCACTCTGGGACACAGGTGCCAGCTGGGACTACAGGTGCCTGCCACAATGTGTTTTTTTTAATTCTTAGCAGAGAAGGCTCACACTCTTGTTCAGTTTTTTCTGTTCTTAGTAGAGAAGGCTCACACTCTTGTTCAGCCTGGTCTCATGATCCTCTCACCTAGTCCTAGCCCTCTCCCACACCTGGCCATTTGACCTACAGATGTATAGGCAGCCAGGAGCCTTAAGTGAGACCCTGTCTCTACTAAAAATGGTGTGGGGGGAGAGGAACTAGCCGGGTGTTGTAAAGTAGCCAGGTGTTATGGCTGTAGTCCCAGCTGCTTGGGAGACTGAGGCAGGAGAATCATTTGAGCCCAGGAGCTTGAGGTTGCTATGAGCTATGACACCACAGCACTCTATCCAGGGTGACCAGTGAGAGTCTGTCTCAAAAAATAAAAAATCTGGGCTTGGCGCCTGTGGCTCAACGGGCTAAGGCGCCAGCCACGTACACCTGAGCTGGCGGGTTCGAATCCAGCCCGGGCCTGCCAAATAACAATGGTGGCTGCAACCTAAAAAAAAAATGACCGGGCGTTGTGGCAGGCGCCTGTAGTCCCAGCTACTTGGGAGGCAGAGCCAGGAGACTCGCTTGAGCCCAAGAATTGGAAGTTGCTGTGAGCTGTGATGCCATAGCACTCTATCCAGGGTGACAGCTTGAGGCTCTGTCTCCAAAAAAAAAATAAAATAAAAAATCTGTAAGTCAATAAACACTCACCCAACTGTTATATTGAGCAATTGATGCTTGCAGGGGTGCCTGGAGAGGGTTCATGTAGGCAAGGCCATCCTGTCTTCAGGCTGGAGAGGTGGGGCCGCTGTAGGAAGTCCAGGGAAGCCAGGCATGGTGGCTCAGGAGGCTGAAGTAAGAGGATCACTCGAGCCCCAGAGACTGAAAATCCAGCCCAGGAACATAGCAAGACTTTATCTCTTTAACAACAACAAAAAAGCCATAGCAGAGATGTTCCAGGAGTCAGGCTGCCAGCCGGTAGTGGGGGTTAACAGGAAGGGAAGGACAGGGTGGATTTGAGTGACTGTGCAGGAAACAGGTTACAGGACGTCTGTGCTCGGAACCATGTTTCCCACCCTCCCCCATAACTGCCGCTGTCCTAGGCTCCCCCATTTCAATAAGCAATATTGGCTTATTAAGAACGTAGGCATCATCTCGATTCCGCCCGTTCCCTTGTTTCACCCAGCTACCGCCAATCAGGCAATTTTACTTCCCAGATATATCTGTGAATCCCGTTTTCTCCCTCTCCACCTACCCCCCCTGAAGCCAGGCGGGCACCACCCTGCGTCTTTCCAAGCTCAGTCTCTTCCCTGGGCGCTTGCTTGGCCGCTTTCTTCCCATCCCTCAGGGTAGAGCCACTGAGTGACCTCCACAGAGAGGCTTCCACTGCCCCCTCCAGGAGAGGGGACCCTCTCTCCTGCCCTCTCCTACAGCTTTTTGTTTTTGTTTTTAAGACAAGATTGGTCTTGCTCTGTCACCCTGGACAGAGTGCAGTGGTGTCATCAAATTACAGGGTGTCTCAAAGGTCACCATTAATATGAAAAATTAACAAACTCATATTTTATATTACATTATATGATATACATTTTAATGGTAGCCATACATATATATAAATATATATATACACATATTGGGAAAATGGGAAATTGTAACTAAATATGCCCTGATGTACTAAATATTCATTACAAAATTGTAATGAATATTTAGAAAATATTTCTAAATATTTAGAATATTTAGAAAATATTTTCTGCACATGCAGATGGATTAGATGAGGGGAATGAGGGCAAAGAAAATGTCAAGGGTGGCTCTAGGTTTCTGTCATGCAATTGGGCAGGGCCATTAAGGGAAGTGAGCCAGTTGTGTGACCGGTTTCATAACAAAATTTTACAATTCTCTATAGTGTCTCAGCTCCCTCATATTCCAAAGGAGTTTCTAGTGTTCACGACAGAACTGAACTGGGCAGCTAAGCAGCCTCGACTGGACAGGGATGAAATGGTGAACGTTATCCCAGCTCCAGTGGCCTCCCAACGACAGTCTTAGAAAAAGCAGAGGGCGGCGCCTGCGGCTCAGTGGGTAGGGCACCAGCCCCATATACCAAGGGTGGAGGGTTCAAACCCAGCCCCGGCCAAACTGCAACCAAAAAAATAGCCGGGCGTTGTGGTGGGCGCCTGTAGTCCCAGCTACTCGGGAGACTGAGGCAAGAAAATCACGTAAGCCCAAGAGCTGGAGGTTGCTGTGAGCTGTGTGACGCCACGGCACTCTACTGAGGGGGACAAAGTGAGACTCTGTCTCTAAAAAAAAAAAAAAAATCAGGGAAGAGAAAGAGAAGTCTCAGTACAAACTGCTGAACAGAACTTTGTAATGTTCTGTACACTGATACAATTTCTTTGAGTTTTTCCCAGGAAACAGCAGACCCCCCTTGCAGCCCTGAGATAACTACAGTGCCTTCCTCTATCAGAACATCCGGAGAAAGTCAAGATAAGTGATGTGCCGCCGCAGATTGTGACCCAGAGCCACTGAGCCTGTGCACGAGGCCGAGAGAATGGGCTCTATTAACCCCAGCTCGTTACAATACTAAAATTGCCCACCGTCTTCTGTTCATGGGGTGTATGAACTAGCATGATTCCCCATTGTGTTTGCATGGCCTGCACACCACCCCAAACATACAAAGGGTACACGCCCTCCGTGCATTATTCATTGTCACTTCCATAAAACCCCTTCATCCTGCTATTCTGGGAGGTGGGTCTGAGGTGAGGTAGCCTGGGCCTTCCCCTCCCAGTGAACCCCCTTTGTGGGTTCGTTAACAGCTGGGGTGACCAAGACAGGCTTAGGGAGATGTGGAGCTAACAGTCAGTCAGCACATAGCACGGGGTCTGGATGGTGGGTCCAGACTTAGGCAGCACATCGGTGGTAACCGAGCGTGAGGGTGGTTGAGTCCACCCAGGGAAGCTGCTGAGAGAGAAAAAAGACCTAGGGCAGGGCTGTACACAACGTTAACACCTACCAGAAGAAAGGGCCCAGCAAAACAGGGAGAAGCAGCAGTCAAAAAAGGTACCGAGAAGCCAGGGCCTGGTGACCTCCAGAGGCCGAGGGAAAAGACCAGGGGGCACCAGGTGGCATCACCGAGCCAGATCGTGTGTCTTCTAGCCATGCTCAATACTATTTTGAAACACTTTGAGTTAGTTGCCACAATTTGAAAACCAATGTATGTCTTTTGAAATCTCTATTTCCGGAATTTCTGGAAAAATCTGAAGTTTGGCCATTCTGGGCTTGAATTCCTGATGGCACCAGCAGGTGCAGTGAGTCACAGCTGCCCCCATCACCTGAGGTGTGCGCTCCCCTCTTTGCCTCAGGCCCCGCCTCTGCCTGCTGCATCCCTGATGCCTGAGGCCTGCCAGACGGCATTCACCACCTCTTTTGCATTGTTGCTTTTCCTCTAGGAGAGTTGAGAGGAAGGACAGGATTTCTTAACTTGGGGTTACTAGCAAAGTGGGAAAATAAAGTATGTCTGTAGTCCCAGCTACTCAGGATGCTGAGGCAGGAGGAGCACTGTGACCCCAGGAGTTCAAGTGCACGTGATCGTGTCTGCAAATAACCACCGCACTCCATGTTGGGCAGCATAGTGAGACCCCGTCTCTAAAAACAGAAAAAAAAGTGGGTGAACAAAAGAAACAGAGACAGTTAGCATTTCTTGAAAAATCGGAGGAAGCTTAGTTCTTACGGACGAAAATAATATGCCTGTATTTTACTCGTTTGCCTTCTCTAAGAGAGCTCTTTTTTTTTTTTTTTTTTTTGAGACAGAGCCTCAAGCTGTCACCCTGGATAGAGCGCAGTGGCATCACAGCTCACAGCAACCTCCAATTCCTGGGCTCAAGCGAGTCTCCTGCCTCCGCTGAGGACTGAGCTGGGACTACAGGCGCCTGCCAGAGAGTTCTTTTTTTAAAGGTGATAAACAACAGAAATTTATTGCTCACACTTCTGGAGGTTGGAAGTGCAGCAGATCTGGTGTCTTGTGAGGGTCTGTTTCTTGGGGCCTGGACGATGCCCTCCCACTGGTTCCACGTGGTGGAAGGGCTGAGAGATTTCCAATGATCCCTGCCTCCTATTCGCGTCCTGTATAATTCCTTCCCCTCGTGGGCTTAGTCCAGTGACTATTCTACTGAATAGACTATGACGAAGGTGATAGGGTGTCACTTGTTAATTAAGATTACCAAAAATTATGACTTCCCTCCTGCTTACGGATTCTCTCTAGCCTTCTTGGCCGGCACACTTTGAAGAAGCAAGCCGTTGGGTTGAAAACAGCCAGTGAGCAACTGAGGCCCCTGGTCCCTTCGCACATGAGGAACCAAGCCTTGCCAACAGTCTGCAGTGCAGGAAGACCATCTTTCCTAGTTGAGCCTTCCAGTGAGACTCCAGCCCTTGAGGGAGACCTGGATTCCTGCCCACAGAAACAGTAAGGTAATAAATGTGTGTTTTAATGTTTTATTATGGTAAAAAGCACATAACCTGAAATCTACTATTTTAACCACTTTTAAGAGTAAACCTTGAGCTATAGCTAATATAGCTATATTCACATTGTTGTGTAACAGATTTCTAGAATTTTTTCTTTTTTTTTTGCAGTTTTCTTTGGCCGGGGCTGGCTTTGAACCTGCCACCTCCAGCATATGGGGCTGGCGCCCTACTCCTTTGAGCCACAGGCACCACCCAGATTTCTAGAATTTTTTATCTTGCAATCTGAAACTCTGTATCCATTGAATCACAACTGCCCTTGCCCCCTACCCCCCCCCAACCCCCACACCCCCCCCCACCCCAACCCCCCCCCCCCCCCCCCCCCGCATCTGCCATTCTACTTTTTATGAATGACTGCTGTGGGGACCTCAGAGAAGTGGAATCCCACAGCATGTGTCCTGGCTTATTTCGCTTAGCATAATGTTTTCAAGGCCCATTACTGTTGTAGCATGAATCAGACTTCCATTCCTTTTCAAGGCTGTGGATGGACACTTGGGTTGCTTCTACCTGTTGGCTATGGTGAATAACAGTGCAATGAATGTGGGTGTGCGAATGTTCTCTTGGAGACCCTGCTTTCCAATCTTTTAGCTATATACCCAGAAGAAGCATTGCTGTATAATATCGTAATTCTATGTTTAATCTTAGAGGGAACTGTATTCCACAGTGCCTGAGTCTTCTACATTCCCACCAGCAGTGCCCAAGCGTTCTAATGCCTCTATACCCTTGACAATACCTGGCGTTGTTTCTTTCTTTTTTTTTTTTTTTGATAGTGGCATCTTAATGGGTATGCAGTGGCATCTCATTAAATGTGTGTTGTTTTAAGCAGCTAAGTTTTGAGGTAATTTTTGCATAGCAACCAATAAGTAATGTACTGTTTCATTTTACGTCTTCCAAGGAGGGACTTGCTATCAGTTTCAAATACTGCTGAAAGGCTGAGGAGAGGAGAACTGAAACAAACTTCCCCTCGAGTCACACAAAGAGAAGGCCAAGGACAAGGGGTGGAGCAAAGAGACAGAGCCAGGGAGCAGGGCGGCCCTTTTCAAGGAGTCATCTGTATAATTCCTATGGATAGTCAATATTCTCTCCTGTGAAGAGAGAGAAACAGGAGTAAGGGTGGTCAGAGAGGTTTTATTCTCCTTTTATTTTTCAGCTAGGAATGAAATATTTATGTCTGGCAGGGCTGGGGCCGGAATCCAGGCCAAAGGCTCCCGAGTGTGCGCATGTAGCCAGAACGCCTGGCTGGCTTGTCTACTTCTGACACAAAATTTAAAAATAAGATTGATGGGGCGGCACCTGTGGCTCAGTGCATAGGGCGCTGGCCCCATATACCAAGGGTAGTGAGTTCAAACCCAGCCTCAGCCAAACTGCAATAAAAAATAGCCGGGCGTTGTGGCAGGCGCCTGTAGTTCCAGCTACTTGGGAGGCTGAGGCAAGAGAATCGCCTAAGCACAGAAGTTGGAGGTTGCTGTGAGCGGTGACACAACAGCACTCTACTGAGGGTGACAAAGTGAGACTCTGTCTCTAAAGAAAAAAAAAGTTAAAAAGAATAAAAATAAGATTAATACAGATCAGCAATAGTCTGAGTTTTTTTCTTGGTGACTACTTTGAGACTTTTGCTGGGTGGGGATTAAATATCAAAATATCAAAGATTTGGCTCA